>JAMKCH010050902.1:0-41266 GCA_023653785.1 Ophioderma brevispina
TGTGGTGCAATTAACAGAACCTTCAAAGTCGAGGGACTGTCCTTTGTTATTGTAATGTCGTTCTTTATTATGGTAATAAGCGAACCTCTCTGGACGTCTTGGTCGTTGACATCTCACAAGCGCTTTGGTTAATAGGTTAATTTGCGGAGTGATCGATTGTGATCGATCATTGACTGAGTGTCAATAGATGCCGCGATTGTGACACTTGTCGTGCCGGCTCGTGTCAGATAAATGGTATAATAATATTGGATGGCCTTTTTTCGGTTGATAAACAGAAAATTTCGCCCTCGAAAATATCAGGCTCGTCTTCGACTCGCCCGGTATTTGATCTAGACTCGGGCGATATTTTTTGTTATCAACCTCAGCCGTCCAATATGTGTTGCAATGTGCAGTGATCATACTTTTTGGTTTTGTGCAGTTTGTTTTCACCGCGATACAAAGATTCCCTGGGCTCTCCCTGGTTTGTTTTCACTGCGGTGAAGTGATGTGACATAAGTCTGCTCCGGCTTTGTCTTGTCTGAAGCAAGATGAAGTGAAGACGCGCACGTGTACAACTACATACCCAGCCAATACCCAGTGCCGCCTTTGAGTTACAGTGCGCTTGTGCTTTACCTACTCGCAAAAGTCAGTACAATGTTAGTACAATGTATACACCTGCGACGTTATTTCGTACTTCGAGCTGGACAGAGTATAAATATATGCATGCTCCAGGAGCATATTTGATAATACTCCTGGAGCATAAATAATCTGGACCAATATTTGACATCAAATACTAGTATGCCCCAGGAGCATATGCTGAATATGCTCCTGGAGCATATTTGAATGCACCAATGGTCCAGGAACATATGGCCAATATGCTCCTGGAGCAGTGGAGAAATATTCTAAGTCAGATGCCGCTCCAGGAGCATTTGCCATATGCTCCTGGACCATGCATTCAAATTTGACTTAGAATATTTCTCCAGATTACTTATGCTCTAGGACCATATGATCCTGGAGCATAATTTCTGGCCAAAATCTCAGAGTACAAAAGGCGCACACCACGAAATAAACTCTCCATTGAAATACACGTAAAAATACCACATCCACAGGGATCCTAAATAAATCGCCCGGATAAATCGGGATAGGACACTCGGTCAAGAGAACGAAGGCATAATGAAATCTGCATGAATTCTGTAGCTTATAGTTCGCCAGTCGTACGTGGCGCTATTACCCTACGTCATCCCCGGTCATACGTCATGCTGCATAAATAATTATGTAACTTATCGAAAATGGTGGCGCTATCGCTATCGATATCTAAATTGTCTATGGGCATTTGTACAGATAGTAGAAGACCAGCCTGTAGATCCCGTGACCAAACTCTGGAGACAAAGATTTGAAGGCGTCTTGGGGTTCCCTGATCAATATTGAAGGTTTTTGACTTGGGCGTGCCGCTTCAATGTTCCGGCATTTTGGGGAAGGGGCAAACAAAGTTAACACGGGGGTAAAAATTGAGAACTGTCACAATTGAATTAATATGCATGTCAAATTACTCGCCTTATCATACGGAATGGAAAAATGTATAGTTTGTTATAGATCCGACTTCAAATGAGGACGCTATGGCCAAAAATGTCTAAAGGTCAATGCACTTTCAGTCAAGGTCAAATCGTTAATATAAACCGATTTTAAAGATGTAAGTGTCTAATTATGTTTTTGTGCATGACAAATTAAATTTTGCAACTTTTAATAGTTCAAATGTTAGTCTTGACCTTGAAATGCAAAATGGCCTGAAATTGAACAAGTAATTAGGCCACTTAAAATTATTCTTGCAGCACTGTCCTTTGAAAGTGCTAGTGAGGGAAGGATGGTGGTTTTTAATTGTATTTTTTTACTGGATTGACACTTAAATGACCATTTTCATGTAAACTTTCAATACCAGTGACTTTTAGCAGGATCAAAATACAGTAAGACCCTTCTAATTCATGAAGGTTGGATTCCCTGGGGTTCTATACTACACCTGAAAGAATATAGTTGATTAACACACACCTCACCCTGCACCCACACCACATGCCCACACCCCCCCACACACCGCCACAACACCCGCATCACACACACCCATCACACCCACACACACACATACCACCAACAACACACGCCCATATCCCAGATAGGGAAAATGTAGTACAAAACCTTAGATTATTTTGATCAAAGAGCTTATGTAAACGAGTAACAGAATAAAAAAGGACATTGCAGCAGTCAACACATTTCATGAACCCATTTGATTTTTAAACTTTGAGGCTACTATACCACCTTGCCCTATGTTTATAACAATGTGTCATCTTGTGTATGCATTGCAAGATTTTTTTTTCAAGAATGGCCCTTTATTGGCCCCTTAAGAACTTTTAAAACCCATTTGCCTATACGCATTGTAACTCTTCCGTGGCTCTATCCGCTTGGTGCAACTCCCACATTGAATTTGAGGCTTTGTCACGACATGATGACTTTGGCGTAACTCGCCATCGGACTTGACGGCTTTGCCGTAACTCTCCGCCAGGCGGGACTTGATGCTCTGTTGTAACTCGCCAGCGGGACTTGATGGCTTTGCCGTAACTCGCCCGCGGGACTTACAGGGCTTTGCTGTAACTCGCCAGCGGGACTTTAAGGGGGGGGGGGGTAATGGGTCTCAAGATGATAAAAAATTGTTCCTAATCCCGAAATGAGATGATGCAATGGCGTAATTGTGTAGATTGTATCTACAAAAATGCGTTTTATTCGATCGCAATTAGACATTCGGTTCCCAGATCTAGCTGATCAATTGACGTAGTGTACGCAAAATTTGCCAAACATGCATTATCATCCCTATATTTTATCATGTACAAATTTCAAGGGGTTATATTTAAGGATATTTTAAAGATATTATTTATGAACGATTAACACCCCTTTATTTTGGGCTAAGTTGAGTAAAAAAATTTCTCATATTATCCTTTCCATAATTTAGAAGTATAATGTCAACCCGGGTAGTGTTTTTAATTGTATTTAAAAAAAATAAAAAAAATAAAAAACTTAAAAAAAATTCTTTTAAAATTAATACAGGAAAGATGCCCCTTTTTCGATGATCTTTCATTAATAATTATGATCATTCAGTATAAAATGAAATTTAAACATATTCATATTTCACTCAAAAGCGCCTCAATTTTGTCTAAATGGTTCGAGGCCTATAACTCATTTCGTTCAAATCGCAACAACTTATCCAAAACGAGAACGAACGTACAGAGAACGCTACATGCTATGGAACATGAAATTTGGCACACATATTAAGCCAATACAGGCCGAGTGAACCATGACCCCGATTTTTAAAGTTGTGTTCCAAATTCAAATTACGACGACGCCATGAACTTTATCGATTGTCGATTACCGGTTGCCATGGCAACGGTAGTTAAAATTCGCTTCATGGTTCACGTGCGTATTTACCTCCTTCATATTCCCCAAGTTTCGTCCCAGTAGCTTGTTTGGTTTTTCGTTCCATTCTGTTTCTAGTGTTTATGACAGCCAATCAGAGGCCTTACGTGGATCCATGGCAACCAGAGCAAAAATTTTCATGGATTTTTAAAATTAAAACTTTGTGACACGGGCTGCAATATGATATATAACACATGTAGATGCCACTATTTAGTAAAATTAGAAAAATTTTTTTTTTTTTTTTTTTTTTTTTTTAATTCCCCCCCCCCCCCTTAATAGTTTTGGCGTAACTCAACAGCGGGACTTGATGTTTTTTGGCGTAACTCGCCAGCGGGACTTGACGGATCTTCGTGGGGGTTAACTCGCTTTTCTCTAACTCCCGCTTTTTCTCTAACTTGCCTTTTCTTACCTCGCCCAAAATCTATTCCCGGCAGGACCTCGGTCCCATGACATTAAAAAATCATCTCTTAAAAACCTTTGTTCAAAGATCTTCGTAATAATCATGATAATTAAGAAAAAATTATTGACTTCAAAACTCCGTCGGTTTAGTGTATTAACCCCCGCTGCAATAGTGTAATTTCCACTAACGGTCATTTGAATTTAATATTCGTGCCAGCCTAGTCTTTAGTCAAGTCTGTGTGTAACCGTTCGATATGTGAATGAGCGCCTCCATACCGTTGTCTTTGAAACAGACTACCAACCCGAAGTTGAATGCCATTTTTGAATTTGGCTGTTTGCCGTTAGGTTGGGCCGTCCTACCCCCCCCCCCCCCCCCGCCGACATTATATAAGGGCATGTGAACCTTGAGTTTCCGCAGTTATCTCTTTTGTTTGTAACTTCGGCAAATATTTCATTAATTGATGTAAAAGATATACATTCTAGAAAAAAATTGGACTATGAATCCGCTGATGGCATATATTAATGTAAAACTTTCCGTATTTTTGAGAAAAATACTAAAAAACACGATTTTGCCCCAAAATTTTCAGACGCTAACAAAACAATTTGAATTTTTAGGTCTATGTTTTTTTTAGAAACAAGACAATTTGTCTGGGACGGGGTTTTTTTCATTTTTTAAAATAGAGCTACTTTTCGAAATATAAGGAAAAATTCAAAAAGTGTGATTTTTTACTTTTCTTTTTCCAAATTTGAGTATATTTGAGATATCTTTAGTTAGAACTCGACAATGAAAAATTAGAAACGTCCCCTAGGAAGACCGATGCTATCGTCAGAAATTACCCTTACCTTTTACTTCGGTATTTTTGGAGTTATCTTTTCTGAAATTTGCCAATTTTTGCTGAAAATTAACATTGAGAAATTCTTGTTTTAGTAAAAAAGTGACTTTTACGCCATTTCACGCGGTCTCTTTCTCAATTAACTTTATCTTTGAACTTCAAAATTGAGTATGTTTGCAAGTGATGAAAATACATCTTTATGCACTATTGACTCAAACAGATTTTTGTCTCCAACGTCCAGAAATGAGAAATTGAAATGTCTCTGTCTAATTACGTTTGTTTACATTTTCAAATATTATTTTCGTTTTGCCAAGATGGCGTTCGCGCAAAAGTACAATTAAAAACACGCGTCACGCTTCATTACGCATCAAAAAAAATCACCGCGCGACGCGATGGTGCGCCTTACGCCTGACTGCGTTAAATGTGCTTAGATTCCCGCCGTTTAGACCAAGCAGTTTTTTGTGGCTTTAAATGGTCAAATAGCGTTTTTAAATCGGCAAAAAAATACAGCTCCGGATTGTATGCAGTGGGATAACCTTTGGTTGTACTATAGAACACAGTTTGATGTTTAAATGGTGCAACCAATCAGTCCCCACAATTCACTACGTGTAAAACAAAGCACATGTTGAACACTGCCCTTAACCTTAACAAGGCCCTTTCCGCCCCCCCTTTTTTTTGTCGTATCATCACATGTTTTCGTTATTTTTTTCACGCCGCAACGGCATGACTTTTTTTCTTTGAACCTTGCTCTCGATTTAAAGACCATTTTTGGAACAAAATCGACCTACGCTTTATGACGCGGCGTGCGTATCGCGCACTGCGTCGAATAAAAAGCTATTTCCCATTGTAACTTACACGAACAAGCAGGAAATCCGTTTTTTATGCTAAAGGATACAGTTAACACTCATATATGTTTTATCTTATTTAATTTGGATTTATTTGTATAAGAGCATGTGTGTGCATAATGACACACATCATGGCCAAAAAAATCCCAACTTTTGCTTGAAAAATGGCGAAAAAAAACCATGAATTTTGCCGATTTTTTGAGATTTTTTCTTCTTTCCGAATTTTTTTGTTTTGGATGACGTCTTTTTACGGTCCCTGTGACGTCATACAGTGTAATGTTTGTACTTTTTTTTTGGTATCATGGACTCGGAGGGTTCATCGCTATCCATTGGTTCCACACATATCATCAATCCGTTTTTCCTGAGATACTAGCAGCCCCCCCCCCCCCCCCTGCGGTGCGATGGGTCCAACAAGCCCGGCTCTTTTAGGCTTTCGACCAGGGCTGGAAGTCGAAGGCCTATAGTTTTCTACACAGAATCGATAAATGTAAACCATTGAGTACCAAGGGGAGCCCAAAAAGCCATCTTTCCATTGGCCCTCAAGTGAAAACACAAAAAACGAACCGACCCCCGGTGTCATAACTCAGTGTCCGCGTGACTGACTGAGTGTCCTACCACCCTCTGTGGGCATCGACACGGAACGGTCGAAAAGACGGTCGAGAGTTTTAGGACATTTACACACGAGTTTTCGAAAATGCACATCGATTTGACGTCGTTCTTCGTTCGTTCGTGCGTGCAATTGCCAAAAATCACAGTGAAGATCCGTCTTTAAACCAGCCTGATCGTTTTCAATCTCCAGGGTTGATCAGGCTGGAATTCCTCTTGGGGACTTGTAGACCTCCAGTCATCTATGATGTGGCTAATGATTTTGGTGGCTGTTCACAATCGCAGTTTGGTGAAGGCTGAAGGATTTCTCCGTCTTGTGAAGGAGTTTCTTTGGTACGACCAATGCCAGTTCTAAGTCTGTTGAGGTTGACCCTTGTTTTCCTATCAAGGTCAAAATCTTTGGGCTTGCTAGATGGGGCTGTCCACAAACTGCTTCAAAGGTTCAAAGTAGAGGATGACCATTGCTCTACCAATCTGTCATTGATCCAGGATGATCGATAGAGATACTGTGACTGCAGTGTCCTGGATTGGGTAGCAAAAGTGATTCCGTGGAATTCTCCTTGATCCTCAAAGGGTGTGGTGGGGGTTAGGCACCAGGTTTCACACATTTGTCTTGGCGAGCTTTGAGCGTCCTGAAGTTCCTCCTAAGTTTGGGGTCGTGTTGAAACCTTCTCGTGGCGGCCCGTTTTAATGTCACATCACCTGTTTGTGACAACTAATCTTCAACAACTTAAGGTCCAAACATCGTGTTTTTAAACTTCGTTCTTAAAACGTCGATTCAATTTGCAATTTTCGACGTAAATTTATAAAAACCGTCGACCTGTTTTCGACGTGCAACGTCGTTACGTCGCTCTAACGACTATGCCCCTGTCTATTTTGTTCGCCATTGATGCTGTATGCATCGTTTGTTTCAGCACTGACCACCCAAATGTCCTCGTATACAAGTCACGGTTTATTCCGTACATGTTGCTAATGGTAGCTAGGGACACTCTCTCATAGGGGACACTCAATTTCTTTACCGGCAAGAAGAAAACTACAATAAAGCACATCAAAAGTTAAAATAATTTAAATACATTACAAATATATGGACTGTGATACCTGAAGGCAATCAAAAAAGACACCATGATAATAAATTAACACTTAAGTGGCAAGGTTCTTCTTCCTACTTCCGTTGGTGGCCAAGGGCCCCCCCCCCCATGGAACCACGTCCCGAAGCATTTGTTCACGAAATTTATACCACACATGCCCGGTCACAAGAATAACACATTAAGCCAATCAATTAAGAATTCCACAAAGAAACATTAAATTAGGGGCAAAACATTATTTTCAAATTCGGAAACATGGAACAAACAATTAACACGACCTCGTTTCCCCACAAAATAATGTAATGTGAATGAAAAAGGGTGTTATATGCTGGTCTAAAGGTCCACTTCTTCCTATATCTAAACACAAATGAATTCCATTTTAATATGTCATATTTTGGTAGGTGGCTTTGGTGAATACCGTGTACTTTCCCTTGGTTTGTAACATTGCGTTATGGATATATGGCGAAAATCAAAGTAATCGCTATCAGCAATATAAAGGGTTAACTGATTTTAGATTATTTTATTTATCGTTTAATTACAATTAAATATGTAATACTTAAACCGGAAATATTCTAATTACTTGTTTTAATTTAATTAATATTTCTACTGACAACTCACACTCCCGTTGGTGGACAAGGGGGGGGGGGTTCCTAGGGACCCAACAATTATCACCACACACATCACCACACACAGACCGGGTGATAGTTTAAGTTTTTTTTTTCATGACAAGATGCCGTATCGTAAAACTGGCAAAACATAGTTTGCGGGGGGCCCTAAGGACCCCCCCCCCCCTTGTCCACTTAAGTGTTAATACACCTGATCACAATTCATCCACCCCGCTTGTTCTCATCTATTTTTAACTTCCATTTTGAATTGAGAAAAGTTTCACTCTGCTTGATTTGGTAAGCAGCTCCATTGTGGAGTATAAAGTATAAAAAAAAATTCTACTAGCTTGGCCATATTCTTGTCAAGTACAGTTTGTTAGGCTACCTCCCGGGTACTGTATTTATGAACGTTAACATTTGAAATTGCACTTTAGATATACCGGTGACAAGAACATTGTATATTTTTTAAAAAACCTGGTTTAATTTAGTTGAGTTACCCGCGCCCGGCCTGTCCCTCACAGATAACGACTCCGATTTTATTTCTTCCTTTTTTGACCCACATGGCTGCGGGACCCATTCTATCTAAGATAAACCTAACACTTTATAGCCCTGGAGCTAGCACCATTTGTAAAACACATCTCAAGTCCAAAAGGTTTTGAGTGATTAAAATATGTGACAGACTGACCGGACCCCTGACTTGATTCTTGTAAGTGCCGAAAGTGGTGCCTTAAGGAGAGGGGGCCAAAACAAGTTTGTACGGGGTCAAATTTGTAAATTGATCCATCATGTGAAAAGCACGCCAGTTCTTTGCTAACCTAAGGAATTCAGAAAAGGTATAGTTTGTACTATGTACAAGCCTAAAGTTTCAGAGTTATAGGCTAAAACAAGCAAAAATCAATAATAAGGGTCCAATTTCAGGTGTACAGGGGTCAATTTTAAGTTGCTGCTCCGATTTGGAATAAAATTGTGGCACATTATTGGTGGAGTTCATAGGATTAAAATAAGGACTAATTTTAACTGTCTTCATGCTAGTTTCCGAGGTAGGGGGCACAGAATGTCAACATCCATTGCATTCATGGGCCTTGATCTTGTTTACCGCCCCTACTTTCTTTACTAAGCAAGAATTTGAGACACTCAAACTTATTCCTTAATTTTATCCTATGAGCTCCACCAATAATTTGCACCATTTTTTTTATTCAAATCGGAGCAATTTTAAAATTTGACGCCTGTACAACTGAAATGACCCTTTTTTGATTTTTGCTGTTTTTAGCCATAACTCTGAAACTTTGCTGTACATATTACAAACAACTGTTCAAATATTTCCGTAATTTACCTAAATTTTCTGGCAGCAGTATTTCCATCATTTTAGGGTAATTTACAGAAATTTCTGTCAATTAACGGAACTTTGACAGTCTTTTACAGAAATTTGTCTCATATTACGGAAAAAAATTTATTTAACAGAATTTTTCCGTAATTTAAAATTACGAACCAAATAAAAAATTCCGGAAATATGCTGCCAGAAATTTTTGAAATATTTCCGTAAATTAACATTTTTTATAGTTTTTTGTTTTGTATTCTATTGTTTTCCTAAAACAGATTTCCGTAAATTTAGGAAAATCTGTTTTCTTAATTTTAACGACATTTTTAACAGTGACTATACCTTTTCTGAATCCTTATGTTAGACATCATAACATGGTGTGCTTTTCAACATGATTGGATCAATTTACAATTTGACCCCTGTACAAACTTTGTTTGGCCCCCCTCTCCTTAAGGCCCACTTGCGGCACTAAGAATCACGTTTCAGGGTTCCGGTCATCTGTCAACATATTTAATCACTGCAAACCTTTGTAACTTGAGATTGTTACAAATGTGGTTGCTAGCTCTCCCGGGTTTATTACTTTTTGCCTTGTTTGAAGTCTGTTTTTTAAATATTGAGGAAGCAACATGCCGAACATTCATATCAAAATGACATAAGTGAGTGTAGAACATCGGTCCTTACGTGTTCGCACTTTAAGACAATCCCCACATTTCCCACACAAAAACTTTAATCTAGAACCATTTTTTAAAAGAACTTCCTAATCAATTTTCCACCGGTTACTGATACATCCAAATTTAACAACACCCAGGTACTTTTCCTTGCGTGTTGGCTTCAGAGGTTTACCATCACAGTCGACATTGAAGACTTTACTTTGGCAAGTTTTGGGTTTAGTACCAAATCACATGCATTCTGTTTTCCCCTAAGCAAAAGCTAATTTTTATCAATTAAACATTGTGTCTACTGTCCACAGTGGGCGTACCGAGGTAGTCGACCCAAGGGGCAAATTCCCAGTCGTTTCCCGCAGAGGGGGCAAAATCGTAAGAAGTCGGTTGTCCCGGTGAATTTGACTAAATGCACACGTAGCGCGCACGAGAAAATTCAGCCCGAATTTACATTTTGCCAAAATTTGGCTGTAGAATTGGTCAAATTCCCCCGAAAAAGAGTGATGAAAATGAAGCATATTTTTGGTCCATATCGTCCCGCGTTTTCGAGCCAGCAGGGGGCAACTTGCCCCCCCCCCCCCCGTCGGTACGACGACCCAAGATGTCCAATTTCTTTACCAAACTTATAGCAAGGATCTCTACCGGATACCAGCAAAGCGTTGTCATTAATTGTGTCATCAGCGTAGAGCAAGAATCACAATGCTGGAACCCGCAAGACACTGTGAGTGAATCAGAATTACATTAATTCACATTAGAACCCCCGCAAGACACTGTGAGTGAATCAGAATTACATTAATTCACATTAACAATTTGTGTTCTGCCATTTAAATAAAACAATGGATGAAACACACATTACCTGAAGCTTCTTACAGAGAATAACATGAGCTAACATGGTCAACAGTGTCGAATGCTTTCTGGAGATCTAACAGCACCATTCCTGTATAATTACCATTAAACTTTTATTTTGAATGTAATCAGATGAATCAGACAAGTGTCAGTTGAGAACACCCATCTAAACCCAGATTGAAAATCATACAGAATATTATTTTCTTTCAAATAAGATTCCAATTGAATGTACACTGCTTTTTCCAGTATTTTTGAAGCTACGCATAAAATACCGACCTATAACCGACTATTTTTTTTAAAAATAATGGTCTTACACGTGCCGATTTAAAATATCTTGGAACAACTTTTGATGTTATAGAAACATTCACAATATGGGTTAGTTGATTTTTTAGCAAATCTGCACCATCTCTGAGAAATCTTGAAGAAATTCCATCAAGCCCGGCCCCGTGCTTTTGTTGGGATTGAGTGAACGCAACTCTTTAAAATAAAATCACTCGACACAGGAGATAATTGGAAAACATCATTCTTTACACCCAGCAGGCGCGTAGCCAGCCCGGTGATTCAGAGGGGGCAATTTCCCGGTAGGTGCAATTAATGTCCGATCACAAGCAATAATTTCCCGGTCGCAGGGCAAAAGAATCCGAAAAGCTGCTGATTTAACATGAATATCCGTGTTTTATTTCCCGATTTCCCCTCAAGATTTTTTTTCAGAGGGGGCACTCTGCCCCCCTTTGCCCCCACCTGGCTACGCCACTGACACCCAGATCTTTATAATAATCAAGAAAAGTTTGAGGTTCCACACAAAAATTCCCCAGAAGTGTAGGCAATTTGCTGACCAAAGTGCTAGCAGCAGTGGTATAGAATGTATTGATATAATTGGCAAAAGTTGTTGAGTTAAAACATTTTCACCATCTATTTCAAGGACTATACGAGATTGCTCTTTAGTTTTTGTTCTATAACCAAATGCTTTGAGATGCCTCCATACTTTTGTAGGTTAGAATTTTTTTCTTCACTTTTTTTCCAGAAAAAGGCCTGACTTAGCCATCTTATACCCTTTGAATCCTATTGCGGATCTTACAATATTCTTAAAAAGATCAGGTTCTTTATGTTTTTTGTATCTATAGAGAAGGTTATCCCTTTCTTTAATAGCATCGAGGATTCACTAGTCCTCCATGGTTCAGTGCGAACTTTTAATCTTACTTCCTTAATTGGAGCAAGGGTATCAATTATGTTTTTGAAAAATAGTTTTAACCCTCGTCTACCTGAGCCATTTTTTGTAACCAAATCCCGAGGTGGATGGTTACCACCCCCCCCCCCACCGTGATTTTCGTTACTGAACTTCCGATTCCTGTAAATTTTGTACCAAAGGATAGCTTAGAGTTTCGTCCGTCTTTCCATTGAGTACTAAAATAACTCCACAACATCTCCCATTATGACGTCACTATGACGTCATATGTTGAGAAAGTACGAAAATACTGAATATGGGGGGAAAATTTATATTTTGCATGTTTATCGACCAAACACCTTATTATAGCCTAAAAATGCTCCTCCTTATAATAAAATAATCATTTCCCATCAAGTAAAGTCAACAACCGCATGAAATCTGATATTCCTAACCTTTTTGGCGAAAAATTGAATTTTCCCTATTCTACATGTGTCTATGGAAATTGACAGTTTTGATGACACGCGAAATTTATGACGTCATTGTGACGTAATGTTAGGCATGTTGGTACTCATTTTGGTATCAATGGAAAGAGGAGAACTATAGCTATGTATTGGTACCAAAATCAAGTGTCTGTGATATTCCTGTGTTGTGCTAGTCCTGTTGTACTCTCACCCTAGGGGGTTGTTGCCCCCCCCCATACATCACTTTGGTATCACCCTGTATCTGACCTATACTCCGGTGGATGCTTGTTTTTGGATGAAAAGGAGCGGAAAATGTCAATTTGGCACAAAAAAGGGACTTTTACAAGCGGGGAAAACCTGGAAGGGGTGGTACCACCCCCCCCCCCCTTCGGTAGACGAGGGTTAAATACAATCCAAGCTCTGTCCACATTTGACCAGTTGGCAGATGAAAGAGCTGACAGCAGTGCCTCAACAGATTATTTTAAGGAGAACTCCAGTCTCCTGTTCTCTATACTTCTGAGAGTATAGCTCACCCCCTTATTTATTCCAATATGGCGCTTCAATCAATAGCTTGAATAAAAGGAACTACACCTGTTTCAATTTTGGGTGCAAATCTAGCCAGTTGCCAACTAAACTGTCCTTGCTACTTATCCTAGCAGGAGATAAATCCCCTGCTAGGAAAGTAGCAAAAGCCAGGCCCAAACATCCTTGTGTCCACTGTGGCAAAGGTGTCACCAAAACAAGCCGGGCGGTATCATTTGACTCTTGTGATAGATGGATCCACTGCAGATGTAACATCTGAAATATCATGACTTCTACGATAGGATTGTGGCCGAGGATATCCAATTTACTTTTACATGTAACGAATGTTCACTCCGGTCTTTGCCATTTTTAGATTCACGGACGACCTTCCTAATACTCCCATCACATGAACAAGTGGACTATTCATATGACTGTTTTAAAAAGAAGGGTTTACATTTTATTCAGTGGGATTGGATGTCACTATAGCACACGCATGCCGGCCCCAATACCTGATTGCCGTGCAAATAATAATAAGGGTAGGGGTGGAGGGAAACTAACAATGTTCGCATATTAACAGCGCCATCACTATTTTCAGCCGATATGTACGCCTCGTAGCCGCTTTCGACCATGGCCGGATTCCGAAGTCGAGGGCCTATAGTTTTTACACACAGAATCGATTTTAATTTTTTTTAAATAATCTCAACGATGATCAAGCAAATACTCTTTCACTTTTAGTATAATATACCATCCTCACTGGAAACCAGTCCCTAAAAGACTTCAAAATATTTTTACCGGCGTGGCCGGAGGTATTCCTCTGGACTCGCAGCCCATAGTCCGCCTACACGGTGAAGAATAGGCACTCGATTAAGTTGACTCTTTACGCAACATTAGTTTCACGCTTTATTCCGTTGTCGTCTATGGAGCCCGGGACTATGGTTCCTACCTGACCCTTATCTCCTTGTACACTGGAACTAACTATACCATTACACCAACGTGGAGTGATAGTGTTGTTGCCCAAAACCTAAGGGGTTCTAATAATACTCCCTTGTACCTTGTATGTAGTTTGTATAGACATCGCTTCCAAACCATCCGCCAGGGACTATCACTGGAAGTTGGAGAGGACGTCTAGTCGTTGGGGCGACGGACTATAGGGAGTTGATCAGTGTTTTGGAGTAGGATCTTGAAGTCGTTGCTTGACACTGCGTCGATGGTCTGCGAGCTGTCTGCTGCTATATGTCATTCCAGACTTTTAGAGTTTCTGGGAAGAATAACCCGATAAATGGTGCTGAAGAAGCTTGAAGACAAATGAAACTCGTCATATTGACGGTGCCCCGTTTAGCATCTCTGGCGGGTTTTCGTTTGATGTCGTCGTTGAGGATCTTAGAGAGGGTGGTGAGGCCGGTGCTGAACTTGTCTTCTGGTTTCGACGGATCTCCATTCGAGTTCCTCCAACATATCGCATACACTTGCATGATTTAAAGTCTCTCGGAGAAATCTGACTGCTTTCTTTGGACTTTCTGAAGAGCTCCCTGTTTTTGTTTTTGTTTTGTTTATTATTATTTTTATTTTGTGCCAGGATTCCAGGGAGCAGAGGCATACTCTATGTGATTGGATGAAGGCAAAATACAGGTTCTCTTGATGGATTTAGAACAATGGTGAAATTTCTTTGGATGAAGTTTAGTTCATTGCTAGCTGCATGGTTGGTTGGTTTATCCCACTTCAAATCATTTTGTATTATGGCACCCAGATAGTTACTTCCTGGCTCTCGGCGCCTGGTGATAATTTTGCATTTGGATGCATTGAACTTCATGCCCATTTATGGGACCAGTCAACGAGATAGGTCATCCCGACTCGGAAGGCTTTCGTTTTGGGGTGATTTTCAGTTTCAGAGTTTATTCACCAAAATAAGATCAAACAAAGTAATACAAGAAAATGGTGGGTTGACCAAGTAAGAACACAGCTCGTGAAGCCTTGGCCACCCTACAAGAGGTGTGCAAGACAAGCTACTAACATAAATGACGGGAGACTAGAAGTGCAAGACGTAGACTTGACAGGACAAGTGTAGACAAAACAACCTGTTGGCAGAGGTAAAAGCTAATCAATTTTATAATTGAGATACATACAGATGTAATATGAAAAGGAAGTAATTACATTTTACAAATATATCAAAAGACATAACTAGGTGAGAGAAATACAAGATACTAATTGTACTGGGATAACAAATACTGTTTATACATATGTTTGAAAGTAGAAACGAAGGTACAGTTTTTAATGTCAGAACTAAAGCTAACTAAGATTATTCCAAAGAAGAGGTCCCTGTCTTCTGATTGAGTTACGTGCCAAATCAGTGTTAAAATTTGGCGGACGGAGAATATCAGATGATCTGATAGTGTAGTCGTGAATCCTATGAACTTTAGGCAAGAGTTCCATATGTACCCCCCCCCCCTTTGAAAGTTGTACATGTAACAAATTATTTTTTTGGCCTTAGGGTTAGGGGTTGTGTTCGTTTAGGCCATAAATAAATATAATTTGTTTCCTGTAGAATTTTAAAGGGGGTACATATGGAACTCTTTCCGAACTTTATAGTAGATTCCAATTGATGGTAGAGTTATGGGCGGAGTTTGGACTTCGTCCATTACTCAAAATAGGGGACAGAAATATACAGAAAACCTTCGATTTCTTCCTCGCAATACAAAGGAGATTGGATTGAAAGAAACTGACCAACTACAAATAAAGTTACGTTGTTCGTCCAGTCAATACTGATTGTGCAGTTTCTTAAACATTTTTCGGTACCATAGGCCTATAAAATAGTAGGTTCTTCGCTTTTGATACAATGCACTGATATTACCAAACACTAAGCGGATGATTGCTTTGTAATTGAAATTAATTGAGGCAATTTACAATTCAAAGTTGTGTTTGACCAAATACTTCGTTTTTTATACTATGTGACGCATAGTGTGTCTACCCCAGAATTGGTTTTAAAAATTGCCTACAACAACCTATCATAAATTTTGGAAGGCTTCAGTCACCTGTGTGTTATAATGCAGAACTTGTATCTTCACTATTCATAAAATCAGCTTTCACCTGCGTTCACTGAAACTATTCCTGGATTTAGTTTGCGCTTTCTTTGAACATTCTATTCTAGGGTTAATGCTTTGACTATTGATTGGGACTGTGAATGGCCCAACTGCTCAGGGTTGGCTATCATGGCTATAGCGCACATCATACCACAAATACACGGACTAAAGAAAGTAGAGGCTATTCCAATATCAACTGGAATCTAGTATAATAAAATAATTTTATGGTCCTGTACCTTATAGAATGTTATGGTCCTGTTCTTATAGAATTTGAAGCCAAACAAAAACTATTATAGCCAAAACATTTTCAAAAGACCCCATAGAAGAGTAATTGGACTTGTAGAATCCAAATTAGCTCTACCAGAAATCAGATGGACTTCATATTAAGCATGGCCGCCACAAGAGGAATTGTTGAAAAACTGGTGCATGCATCATTACCAAAGTAGACATATCCGTGACCATCGCATGGGAGAGGCCAAAACAAAAATCTGCATCAACAGAAAGCTGGCCAGATTGAACTCCATCAAGAACAAAAGGAAAGAAGAAAGAATCAACATCACAGAACGGAAAGCAAAGGAAGAGGAAACAGGAACTCCCAAACTGATTAAGCTGGTGAAGAAGCGACTTGAAAGCTATAGAGAAGTGGAGGACATAGACCTGGATACCAGATGCAATCAACGAACATCAGTCAGTTAGAGGAAAAGCAGCCATAGTTCTAGCCCATCAAAGAAGGAGGGAAAAAACTATATCTGGGTGAATGAGGACAAAGAAATGAAAGATATGGACAAAAGGAGGAAAGGGAAAACGCTCAGAAAGAAAGGTCTTAAACAAAAGCTGAGGAACAGAAATAGTCAAGACAGGTTAGAAAGAGCGAAGGACAGAGGGACAAGAAAAGAAGGCATGCTAACATAATCGAAATCCGTAAAGTGGAAAGGACCAACAAGGCAAGAATAAAGCGGATGGAACACCCCCCAAAGTACAGACAGATCAGAGATAGAAATATGTCGAGTTTACAAGACATGTACAGCACAACCCAAAACCACAACGAATAGTGCACAAAAGCAACAAAATAGAGATGACGAGGGAAGTGCCATCCATATTACAGAAGAGTGAGGAAGATCATAGAGAAATGAAGGCAAAACAAATTCTACATCATCGATGGGAAAATCACAAGTGATATCATAAAAAAATCTTTGTGCGTCACGAGCATGTCATACAGCTCAGAAAGTTATACAACCAGATCTTACAGGAAACAAAGAAAATACCCAAAAAGCAAAAATTATCCTACTTCACAAAAAAGGAAGAAAGGCAAGATATTAAAACTATTCCCCAATCAGCCTTCTGTCACATGTTATGCCGGAATTCACGAAGGATCATCCAAGACGACTGAAAAATACCTTGGACCAATATTAAACCTAGAGAAAGCAGAGAAGGTTTTAGAGAGAGGGGTTTTCAGCCACAGACCATCTACAGCTATACTCACCTAATTGAAAGCCAACTGAATATCAACTTGATCTCTGTCTTGGATTCTTTGATTATTAGAAGGCATTTGATTGCATAGAACGAGATAGTTTGAAGCACTGAGGAAGAATGAAATACAGGAAAGATATCCCGGAACAAGCTATTTATGTCATACTTAATTAATGACGTTTTATAATATGATGCCATAGCTAGAATACACATTAGATAATGAGGTGAAAAAAAGAGGTGAAAAAGAGAGGAGCGGCGATTAGACAGGGAGTTAACATTATCTCCAAAGATATCAGATGTTTACCCTCGTCTTACCAAGGGGGCGGGGGGTGGGTGTTGTGAACTCGCTTCGGTGCGCTAAAATGCTAAACACTTTCTTAAAAAGCTTCCAGGTAATCGTTCTTCATCCTTCAGCGTTCATTTTAGCGAAAAAAAAAGTGAAGGTTACCTTCAACCGGGGGTTAGTGTATGCCTTCAAAGTCGAAGGGTGGGGGGGGGGGGGTGTTACCCACCCAAGGATATTTATGGTGCATTTTTGAAAATATTATGCACAGTATGGCTTCTAAAACTCTATGTTTATGTAAAAAACTAGCCAAATGCTTTCATTTAAAGCTGAAAAACGCATGATTTGAAAATCTCGATATCCCTGCGATTTTTAGCGCAAACATTGGATTTTCGCCTATTATTTTCGGTTCGAAAATGCAAATTTTGCGGACTCTCGCTGGACTGATCTGACGCCCATTTGTGACGCAATACTAGGTATGTTTTTCCCCAACCTTATTTGGTATTAATGGAAAGAGGAGGAACCATAGCTATCCATTGGTATCAAAATAGGGGGCTTTATAACAAATTCTCAAGGGGGGGTGGTAACCACCCCCCCCCCCCCCCTTGGTAAAACGTGTTACAAGAAAAGGCTTGGTAAGACGAGGGTAAAGACCGGAAAGATTTGCATGCAGATGACGTCGCTCTGACAACTGGCTACTCTGTAAAGGATCTGGAAATTCAACTGAAAAGAATAGCTAGTCCCTATAGTGAATAAAAGAGAGCATAAGGTTGGATTACAGATGCATTCAAGGGTTAAAACAAAGGATCATGCCGAAATGAGACAAAAGGAACAATTATTGTAGAGGATAATCCAATCAAGAAAGTTGGAAGCTATAAAGCAGGTGTAGATTATGTCCGCCGTATCATAGTCCGGCTACACGGTAAAGAATAGGGAACTAGATTCAGTTTGACCCTTACACAACATAGTTTCACCGAGATTTATTCCTTTTTGTCGTCTACTGAGCCCGGAATATGGACTGTTGGCTCGGCGGACTATATCTGCTTCACACCGGGACAGAACCCTGAAAATGGACACAAACACAGCTAAGGAGGTCCTCACCCGAATAAAGGTAGGATGGAGATGCTTTGGAATGTACAATAATTTGTTGACTGATAAGAGCTGATAAGAACATTTTTAAAATATGGTTAAGATTTTTAAAGCAATAATAGCACATTTTGAAGAGCGCCCCAAATTACACAGTTGCATTGGTAATGTGTCACAAAACAAAGAATTCTGTAATTAGAATAATTAACATCGGATATCTCCGATAATAATTCAACGACTGGTGGAAGCGTCCTTCCAATATGAAATAGCCGAGAAATAGCGCCATATACGGCTCTACGCTCATCCATTAGTTCTTCCGTCGGTTCAGGCAAATCAAGTTAGAGATTATTTTCGTAAGATGGCACTATTTCATCATGGGCGGACATAAAGTTGTCGTTTCCAGCTCCACCGATTAAATACAATCGGGGATCCCGATTCTAATTACAAAATCGAATTTTATGACAAATTCGCATTTTGAGCATTATCGTTCGCAGGTATAGTTTACTAGGCAATTACCAACAGAACTATGCAAAAATCTCACATTTTGAAAATTGAGGACGCTCTTCAAAAATGTGCCATTATTGCTTTAAGACCGTTGAAATATTTGTTGTGAACCACTTAAAAAAAACCAATGGTTGTATCAATTGTGCTCAAGTGTGCATTTTCCAAAAAAATGTTCACTTGTGATGTTCAGTTTTAATTAAAAGTTTGTAGTCTTTCTTTAAAAACGAGCACTTTGAATGTCGTGAGATATTTTAAAAAATAGTTTCTTAACAACCACAAATTTGCCGTGTGAGAATAATCCCAGCAAATTTTGCCTGTTGGATCACTTTGAAGTCATAATTCTTAACGTGACCAAAAAATCTATATTCGATTGCAGGTCGTTTTTAAATAGGTCAATTTCGCACTTTTATCAACCAAAAAAATAATAATATGGCAATCAATTTCGCACGTTTTGGGTCTACAGGTCCAGATCCTAAGTACAATTTCGTATTATGAGCGTTCAATTCCATTCTTCGTCAATCAATTTCGTTGTACAGCATAACATTTAGCTATGGTAATGTAAGTTTGTCTTTATTTTTTCAATTTCGCCATTACGCATTTATTTTGAAATTTCATCATCTTTTTCGCTATACGTAAATAAGAAAGGTGCGAAACAATGTAGGGTTGATTTTCAATTTCGTGGATTGTTATTCTAATTGACAATTATACATTCAATTCAATTTTGTTTACATTTACGTTATAGACCTAAAATGACAAAATCAGTATAATGGAATTCCTTATTATATCGATCTTGGTAAACATGTCAAAACAAATTTTATGAAATTTCATATCGTCGGGGTACATAGAAAATTAATTTGCAAAATATATGACTTTATTTGAAAACTATTTTCCGGCAAATTTAATTCGTCATGTACTGTGATGAAAATGAATACAAAATGCGGACAAAGTGTAATGTGGATATCGAAAATACAATCTAAAGAGTTCAAATTATTTCATCATTATCGACTTCAAAATGTTCACTTTGCACTTTGTAATGATGATTTAGCTCAGAATGAATTTAATGCAAATTAACTTAAAGATGTGTGACCCGATCACAGATTATCATATCAGATGAAAGTAAATATCTTTCTAATTACCCCGATGAAATTCAAGGCTCATGAAATGTTATAATGTTGATGTTATAAGCAAAACCGTCTCCAAAGTGACCACATTAATTAAACATCAACTCGTCTCATTGGCCAATTTATTGCACATTTTTGCTTCTACGATCCAAACAGCTGGGCCGATTTAAAATGTGTTTTAAAAACTTTTCGAACACACTAAAATTTGTCTTTATGTTATTTTCATTCCATGACTATTTGAATTGTCCATTTAGAATTTACATTTTCTGGATAAAAATTATCTGTGAAGCCTATATCTTCATTTTGTTAAGTTGCTTATCGAACGACTGAACAATGTTTGATATTTCATTCTTTACTTAAATTTCAGCTTATCACTGTAGTTGTTTTGACTTTTTATTATATATACATGACTACCATTTTCTAAATTTCTCTCTTTATAAGTATCATGTTTTGTATTAGTACTGTCCTTTTAAAGGCCTGAGTTCTTAATTATGAACATCTTTTGATTTTCGCTGGGCTATAATGATTAAACGCGAGATCGTGCTAATTCAAAAGAGCATTTTTCATATTGTTATCTTAAACATTGAATTGAATCGCAAAGCTAATCCAAGTGAAATTGATTGAGTAACTTACGCAATTGGCCGACCTTTCAACGGAGTCGAATATTCCTTTAACGAAATTGAATGACGTTTTGCTAAATTGAAATTCCAATATACATCATCGTTTAATTTCGAGTGAAAACGAACGACCCTGCTTTTATAAAATGGAACACATAAATTGTGAAATTAGCAGGGAAAACCTATATTACAATTTTAACAACATTTACTCACAATTTTAATTTGTCTATACCCAAATTGATTGTCATCAAGAATAGCATGCTCTTCGATATATATAATCCATAATACGAGTAGCCACCAATTTTTCAAAGATTTTACACAAGTCTGAAGTTAAAGACACTGACCGATACCTTGAAGTAGCATCCTTGCCTTACCAGAAGCCTTTTTCGACAGGAACAGCATTTGCCAACTTCCAAGATTTTTTACCCATAGAATAAATCATTGACACCTTGCATAAAATGGGTGCCTATTTCGCGGATCGGCACTCATTTTAAGGAGAAAAGGAAGATTTATCTCGACCATAATAGAAAGAACTTCCTTAGCAGTATAGGGAGAACTCAAGAGGATAGGTACCATAGATCCTTGTTTTTAGTAATCTTCTGACGCATCACCTTGAAAACACGGGACATCATTCTGAGTAGCTTTTTAGGCCCAAAGAGGCCTGAATCTGCTTCCCGTACGACAATTTTTGACACGTGATAGAAAAAGGCCGTAAAAATGTCATTACCCCGCCTTTTTGTGCGTTCTAATTGGAGAATCACAATTCTACAATAATCATATGAATCTCAGTTTCATGTTTGTTGCTAAATATAGAATTCGTCGTGTGTCACGACATAGTGTCGCATCTGATTTTGTTCAAATTGAGTTAATAGTTGATTCTGTTGCATTTTATGTACTCTTTAATTGTAAACCCAAAAATACAAGTGAAATTGCATCTCCTATCCAAAATAGCCGCAGTCGAATAAACACCATTTGTATAAACGGGTTTTTCACAAACAATCGAAATACGTATTCGATAGCTTTGCGTGTCCAAATATCTCAAAGCGCACACATAAATTTGTGACCGAATACGTATTCGCTGGAAAAAAGGATTGCTTACTTCAGTGATCAAAATCGATAATAGGTCTACAAGATTTTTAAGAAAATCGGTGAAATTTACCTTTCTAAACTCATGAGGATTGGTCATGTTATTTCCATTTTAATTTTTGTGTTTTTAATTATATTTGTATTTTGGTTATTTATTTGTTTTTTGGTTTGAAATTGTCCAGTTTTGTAGTTTTGAACATTTGTACAAATATTTTTTTTTGGGGGGAGGGGTATCCATTACCCCTCGCATTACCAAGGGGAGGAGTTACCACCCCAGTAAACTTTCCCTCGGTGCGCATCAAACTTAAAACTCTTCGTTAGTCTTCTATAATATTTCACATCCTTCTGCTAATTTTGGCGAAACAAATGTGAACATGGCTGAAGGTAGCACCCTCATCCCGGGTAGCGTCGAGTCGTTGGTGTTAGTGGTTTTCTAACTACCTCTAACTATACCCATTATTGAAAATGCCGCAATTCTGCTTGGTCAGATTTATTTGACCCTTCATTCTCAATAATGAGCCGCTAATGCATTCTCTTATTTATTTCATTATCAGCATACAAAAATTCACATAAATAAGGCATATTAACTTAAAACCTATACAAACAAACAAACAAATAAAATCAAGTTTTTTTAGTTATAGATAGAAATTTGTAGTATCATCTCGGCTGCATTATGTATCCTCCGCGAGGGCGGGGAAAATAAACTAATGGGCGCCAGTATTTAGTTTTTCCGACCCTCGAGGCCATTATTCGCCTATAAATGATTACTGCCATACCCTTTAGGTATTAGTTCAGGTTGTTTAAAATATTGTGCACTGTATGGCTCTTAAAAATTTATATGTGATTTAAAAACTAGTAATTTTCCATATCATTTGGGCCAAAAACCCGCCTGAAAATCCAATATTCCTACTTTGTTTAATGCAAAATTTCATTTCTTTATACTCTGATGTGTGCTGTGGAAATGACCACTTTGTCACTTCGTGAAACTTGGACGTCATTGTGACGCCACATACTAGGGTATGTTGGAAGCAGTAATAAACGGTGGCAAATGTTATAAACGGGTGTAGTACCAACTTGAAATAATCTATGCTTTATAATAATGATTCTCGGGGTGTTTAACACCCCCACCCACTTAGCAACCGTGTTACAAAAATTAGAACTTGTAAAATATTGCGAAAGTGTTGATTTTCTTTGGATATTAACTTGATATTCTGCAAAAAAACTAACAATAATTACTAATATATACACATTTTTAAAAAACTCGACTTCAGGAACAAATGATATTCTTTGGGAAGGTGTTTGTATAAGCGTTTAGTGTCTCCACAAATTGTTTAGATGATGTTAGATTTTATGAGTATATTACCCCTTTTAATTGTTAATTGTTTCAGTTGTATATAGTTTCAAACGTGTTACATTACTTTAAAAGATAGGCACTATATATGTAATGGAGAATTGAGAAAATAGGCCACTTTTATCCTCCAAAAATCTTTTGAGTTATGAACATTCACCCAGTTACATTTTTAAATATTTTTAGCTCAATTTTGAAACAGGTTTTTAGCAATATTTATGTGTGTGACAACTTGATACTATTTATTAATTTCTATATAACATGGACTACAATGTTTGTGTTTACTTACTAATGTTATTTATTCTGAAATTTATGTTTTCTTGCAAAAAAAAATGAGTTTAAAAAATATTGGCGACTAATTAAAGATATTAATTTTAAGGAGCCAAATTTGTAAGAGGTTGTAATTTTCTGAAGTCGTTGGTCATAGTGGTCAGTCTGCGCTATTATTTTATAACGAACGATAATGCAACTGAATGTTTCCCACTTTACCCGCTTATGGAAGTCGTTTGATTACCAATTTGATGGTTTGTACATAAACAACAATGCAGGATAGACATCGTCATCGTCGTCGTCTTCATACATTAGAAATCGTAATCGTCGTCGTCGTCGTCTTCCTCCTCCTCCTCCTCCTCGTCCTCGATGGAGATGTTTCCATATTCCATCGTTATTGCCACTATCATCACCGCCATCATTAGTCTTATAATCGTGGCATCATCGGCATCATCATTTTAAAATAGTAAAAACCCGTAGCTATAGTAACCTCACCATACCAACATTATAAATCACGGGTTCATGCAGTCGAATACTATTCGACTCCTTAGAGCACAGCGAATCAAACATTTGGGGTTTGACAACAATCGAACCACATGCAGTGGCCATTTTGAACCAGAAAACAGTTGTTGTGTATTTAATACTGCGTCTATTAAGTAACCATGCATGTCTTTAACATACACCACTTAACAAAAGCCCATTTCCCTTTTATTTCATTTAATTACCACATTCAAGGTAAACTCAAACCCTCAAAGCCTTTTTCCCTCAAACTAGCATTAATGCTGATTCGACAGTATGCAGAACCCATGACGATATATGTTTGCGTCACGGACTGCTAGATAGATTTGGAGGTTTTACACATTTAGTAACTCTTTGCAATTTCTATCAGTCGACTCAACTTGACAACAATTATGCAGTACATCAGTTAGCTTGGTTAGTTAACTTACTTCCGGGTAGAAAGATTTTCTACACAATCTGTATTTTGAGAGATGTCCCCGAAACAAAAGTGTCACGGACTGACATTTTTCACTGTCATGACGGACATCAATCTAACGATAGAAGTCAGAACGTTGGTAGTACTCGAGTAACTAATACCTCGTCTCGTACTCGAGTACGAAGTACAATTTGTGTACTCGTAACTATACTCGTACTCAGGCTGGGGTACTCGTACTCATACTATCAGGTAATAAATACTCGTACTCATGACTCGTACTCGGGATATAAATTTTCTGTACTCATACTCGTACTCTTACTCAGGATCAAATACTCGTACTCATACTCGTAACTAGAAAAGTACTCACACTACAACAAAATAAGTGAGGCATGCATTTGTTGCTAGAAAAGGGAAATTAACAAGAAATCAACAATTGGGAGTAACAAAATTGTGTATTTTCACCCAAATGGTGATATCTACATTTATACTACAAATGCTCCATTCCATGACAATTTAATGAAGCAACCCCCATTTTATCAATCCAGTTTGTTCCTTTGGCCAAGCTAAAAGGATGTGTTCAGAAATACTTGTGGCTATTTTGGGGATGCATGTTTCATATTGAAGAAAAAAAGTCTGTGACTAAGTATGTGACTATGGGTATGGGTCCAGCATGTGACCACAGCATGGGTACGGTACTATGGGCGGTACAGGTATACTCATGTTTATACCCGGTGTGAAAGCATCATAGCGGAAGGTATCAAGTCCGGGCATCCTAGACGACAACGGAATAAAGACGTATGAAACTAATGTTGCGTGAAGCTGTCAAACGAACGATTGCCCTATTGTTCACCATTGTTCCGGACTGTGATGCCGGAGGACCAATATCTACTGCCACACGGGTATGGGTACCGCATGTATTTGCGCACAGTACACATACTTTAGTGAGTAAGGTGACTGTGCCCTTGACGGTTTATTCAGCCATGATCCTGGGGGCCAAACGCCAAACCAGCATATTCATTACATGTAAACAAATGAACTTGTTTTGTCTCTAAAGGAAACCCAACCAACAAATTCGAGCAAATTACCACAGGTTCAAGTAGACATCATTTCAAGTCTTGGTGGCGGAGGACATCATCATTATTATTGCCATCGTCATCTTAATCATTGTCATCTTCATCAACACAAGATTACGAAGACTGCAATTGCAAAAGTACTCATACTCATTTACTTGTATATGCAAAATACTAGTACTCAGACTCGTACTCAGACTTGTTAGTGTAATTTGTTGTGTTATTACTACAAGTACTCGTACTCATACGCGTACTCAGGCACAAGTACTCGTACCCATACTCATACTCGAGATTTAAAATTTTGATTTGTACTCATAATCGTACTCGACTCAGCCAAAACTCATACTCGGTACTCATAATCGGGGGCAAGTAGCTGTTACTCATACTCGTTACTCACAAAAAAGTACTCATACTACCAATCTGGAGAGAAGCAACTTTACAATTCATTTACAATTTTTGAATAGGAGATGACTACACAATAACTCCACCCAATATGGAAGGTTTTTTGGAAAAATGTTAGTTTTACTCGGCAAAAATAACATTTTTTGTCACGGATGGACACAAGTTTGTCACGGACGGACACGATCCATGAGGCAGCAAATCTTTCAAAATTTCCCAAAACCTGCTCTAATGGTATGTAAATGTCTTTGATACCATGATGCTCATATAATGCAAACAAAGAAAATTAATTTTTGTACCTTTTCTTTTAATAATTTCAGCTTATTAAGTTGTTTGGGCCTCCTATATGATCAAAACCAATACAAATAAAGCAAATGTCCGTCAAGGACACACTTTGCATATCACTTTAACAGACTTGTTTCATTTGAATATTATTTCTATCAGCATAATATAGCAGATTAGAGGAGAGATGCTTTCTTTAGGTTTCTTCATTTTTTTTCTTTTCGTAAGAAGTATTGCAAACTTTTTTTGGGTATTTTGTGTGTCACAGACGGACAAATCAGCATGTGAATTCCAAAGCATATGGCATGATTGTGAAAGTAATTTTTCCAATTTTGTTTTGTCTTTATACTAAGAACCATTATTATAAGTTACTGACACTCAAAACATTAAAATTTTGAGAAGTTCTCTATAACAATGTAGCCAAACAAACAACAGACGTCGATCCGTGACACTATTTGCACCCTGCGACCACAATAGTCTCGGGTTTTTTTCACTATGTTTTACCAAAGCAGAGATGTTATTCAAAATTAATAGACTGGTTTCAATATGTAAATCCAAACTATTTTTTTTTCACACACATGCTAACTCTAAACCGAGCAGGTTCCGAAACTCAGCAGCTTGTCTTAGAAAAGTCAATATAGTAGAAATAATCACACATGACTTTTCATAATGCAAGATTTTAACTTAAAATATTTTCCACGCATCATCAGACTTTGCCCTGCTCTTTTGTACGAATCTTGGACGAGGACACAGCTTCCGAATATTTTAGTAAGTCATTTTAGTAACCTGTTTCTTAGGACAGAAACATTACTACAGAAGTGAGAAGATTTAATTTCAAAAATATTCCTAATCTTAATCATACATCATTCAAAAAATATTCGGGCAGTCCTGGATTCAGTGTGGTTATGTTCTTCAGGC
Organism: Ophioderma brevispina; assembly: GCA_023653785.1. Lineage (NCBI taxonomy): Eukaryota > Metazoa > Echinodermata > Ophiuroidea > Amphilepidida > Ophiodermatidae > Ophioderma > Ophioderma brevispina. The sequence goes on from JAMKCH010050902.1 coordinate 27,248, forward strand.
TTGAAATCGACAAGTTATCGTTCGCCACGAGCTCTTTACCGCCATATTTAAGGAACAAAAAACAATCAAATCAAACGGGTTTTTTTTTGCACGTTTGGATTCGGGGGAATAAAATTCGGCATATCGGGAAAGCTCTAATGTGGCTACATTGCATAATTTTCTAGAAGAAACTACCAGTGTGGTATCGACTCGGCATCTCGTTTCTGCAGCTAGTTTCATGGAATATGGTCTTCTAAGGGCTCAATCGTCGGACCAGGCTCGTTCAAAATTTACACAATCCCTATAGGGGCAGCACAGAACTCATCATATCTTGTTATCAATGTATGCTGACGATATTCAACTCTTTCTCAGCTTTAAACCTTCCAATCAGGACTACAGCCAATTGTGCTCTATCAAAAACCTTTTTTTTTTTGCATCACCGAGATTAAACTATGTATGAACCACATATGCTTAAAGTAAATGATCAAAAACTGGAATTCTTTTTTTTATATTCTTTATTTCTTTTTCCAATAAAAGATGCATGTGTTCATCGCCAGATTGGATCTGACCAATTGTCCAACATCTGACATGCTTCGAAATCTAGGATTCTATTTGAAGCCACTGTCTATTTCAACAGGATTTTAGGATTGTTGTAAAAAGCCTCCTATTCAACTCCATAAAAATCACGGATACGCCTGTTTTCGGAACCAAGACTATGCATCATGCCATCACGTGTTAGATCCCTAAAGCTCTCTCGCATTGACTATCGGAAGCCCTTCTCTTGGATCAAATACTCTGATTTGACCAGGCTTCAACGCTTGCAGAACTGGGCTTCAAAACTGAGTTATTGTGCCAAAAAACATGACCATGAACACCATTTTAAAACAGCTTCATTGGTGCCCATCAAAACAAAGAATTGAATTCAAAGATCTACTTTTTGTTTTGTTATAATGTATAACAATATTGGAAATAATATCTTGCTTCTAATTGTCAAGTGACACTCCTTCACGGGGTTGGGTTGCGTTCATCAGATGACTCTACTCGGATTACGGAGCACAGACATTCATCCAAAGACACCAACAGCTGTGGACAGTCATTCTATTTGGTTGCCACCAACAATTATGGACAAAACCTCAAGTACACTACTGCAGGCAAAAATCTGTGGAGTTTTAAGAAAAAACTTGAAAATCTTATTTGTTTCCATATGATGTCGTTAGCTCTTTTAATGTTGCTATTTTTTGGTTTTTGCCTTCTCTCTCTCATGCTGTATCATCTCAAACCGCTGTGATCTTGATGGAACTGGGGGTATACAAAGTTATGTATGGATGTAACATCAGTTTTGACATAGACATAGACCCACTTGGGGTTAACACACAATGTGAAACTCTTGATGTACAATAAAACCAGAATGGAAGTGTCCAAGGGAAATGTTACTGAAACCCTCGTTCATATCAATACAACCATGAAAACTGAAGAAATTTAAAGCAATATTAGCACATTTTTTTGAAGAGACGCCCCCAATTGGAACAAAAAAAGGAGATTTTTTACACGGTTGCACTGGAGGGCTACGGTAAAACCCATACCTGGATGGTTAAGCTCGGAAATGTGTCTCACAACGAAGGAATTTTTTAATAAGAAGAATTATTATCGGGATCCCGATTAATAATTCAACGGATGCTGGAAACGGCATTCCAAATGTGACATAGCCGGAATAGCGCCCATTGTACGTGTCTACGCACATCCATTAGTTGTTATTGGTCAGGCAAATCAAGTTAAGAGGTTACTTGTAGTATTTTTCGAGGGTTGCACTATTTCATCATGGACGGATATAGTAGCATTTTCCAGCTCTGCCGTTTACAGTCCAATCTGGGATCCAAATTCTAAGTACAAAATTGCTTAATTTAGATAAATACGATTTTTGAGAATTCTCGGTCGCAGGTAAGGTAGTTTCATAGGACACTCACCAAGTAACTGTGCCAAAAATATCAAATTTTGAAAATTGGGGGCGCTCTTCAAAAAATGTGACATTGTGCTGTAAAGAAGAGAAACAAAAATTATCTAAGGAAACCAACCTCCCGCATCTAACTAACGTCTAGCGCACTCACAACCCTCTTGGTTTGACCTCTACTGTCGAGGAGCTGCAGAGTAAATCTGTCAAAGTAAACGTTCGTTTTGAGGAGTTGCTTATATTGAAAGAGTCTTGGCGGCCATCGTCTGAGCACATTAGACAATGTGAGGTGGTAAGCCGCACCAACCTGGCAACCAAGCCTTGTTCAAATCAACATGGATTAAGTCATTAATGTTATCGTTATCAAACAAAGGAGTAAGGAGTAACAGGAAATCCTATTCATAATATTGGTTAAATCAGCGCGCAGCGATTGTTTTGTTGATATGCGAGAGTATGCAAAATGTATGTATCTGAAGAACATCTCAAAATGTTAATGATCTCAGCCTCGTTCGCATCATTGGAAAATCGCAGGTGTTCTTATAGCAGGGTCTCTTACTTTATAGCTCGCACCCTTCCGGGCGCGAGCAAAAAATACAAACTTGGCATTCAATGCGTCATAAGTAGGCTAGTCAATAACCCATGTGTGGTCACAATTTAAAATGACTTGGATTTGATTTTTAAGCATGTAGAATTACTTTTGGCCAGCTGGTGTACATATAAGCTATTTATGGACATTATCATGTCCCGAGTAGGACCGGTACATACCTGCATAGGAACATACATACGGAGCTCCCTATGTACGCAGATACGAATTATTTACGTATGCAGCACTACGCAGGTGGTTTACGTTTTTATACCCTAAGAGATTATGTCATATATAGCAGCTAGGATACATGTGCATGCATTTCAACCATGGACGCCTCCATATATCAGGGTACATACAAACTGCATATGTAGTCCCGACATTGCACGGTCCAAATATAAGTTATAACACAGTACCTATGCAAGTAAATACGGACGTACATACGCAAGTACCTATGCACCGTACATAGTACGTACTATGCAGGGGTAACCAAGCAGGGATACCACGCCACAGCCCTATGACATGCACATGAGCATTGTAAAGGGGTCGTAACCAGGACCCGTTGCAAAGTGGGGGGGGGAGTGGGCAGAAGGGGTGCCGAGGCATCTTCTGAGGGGGCAAATTTGGGTTCCTGTCCATAGCCCCCTGTAAAACCGGTGAGTGCATTTGGGGGGGGGGGGGGGCGCTGGCGGGGGGGGGGGGGGGCTAGCGCCCCCGCTGGTGGTACGTCACTGCCGCATGTACCTTAGAAATAAATACGCATATACCTATGCACCACAAAAACACTACACCTACTACCTGTATAAACTCACGAAATCTACGCAGTACCACATTATTACAAACGGATATGTATACGTAGGACATGATACGTATGAATTCGTAGGGAATAGGACACTGTGAAAATATCACTGCAAAAACACAAATACCTTTCAATTGCCTTGAAATATATACGTGCACGCCTTGCCTTTTTTTAAAGAAATTTTTATTTATTTCCTACTGTTAAATCAATGAGTCAAATGTGAATCAATGAATTACATTTACAATATTTAAAAGATTAACGATAAGACAACTGTGTATTGATCGAGAAGAATGAAACGGAGGTACGATAAATTGACGAACAAATTTGTAAAGTATTGCGTAAGGTTAATAGGGTTGATGTAATCCAGAAAGAAAATTCTTAAGAAACATTGCGTAATCTCATTTAACATGTACCCATTTTACCGGGAGACCCACTACCGTTGAAATTGCCTAATAGGCTGCAACATTTGAGGTGAAAAAGGGGCCGTTGCAATCATAGCTAAAATCGATCATTGGGTTGTGTGATAGTTCACGAAAAATACGTGATGACAAAAATTAAAAGTGATGGAAATTAGCAAATAACCCAACATTTTCCAAAATGGCCGATTTTAAAGGTAATAGCGCTACATAGCGAATTAGTGTCAAATGTTATGTTGTCCGGGTCAAGAGGTTCAATACAAGGCAGACGCATGAGTATGATGATGACAATTTATATACAGGCTATTTTTCAAGATGGCAGAAATCTCATTAAGAAAACAGTATATTTCTTATTATATAACCTATGGAAGATGATTTTGGTGTCAAATAAGTGTTTCTGGGTTTCAAAGAGTTCGATTTTAATTAAATTAAAAATGTTTTCAAAAATGTAAGATGATATAAGGTGATGTTTTATTTCATATGTCATGTTTTCCAAGATAGATTAATATTTTAATTACACTACAAGCGGTTAGAGTTACGCCATGTAGGCTGAATGGAAAAGTGATTACAATATATTAAACCCAGATGCTTGTAATTAATACCACAACAAAATCCTCAGTAACTCATCCTTGGACTTTCCTAACTGCTCTTTAGGGTCCTATGAACGAAATCCCAAAATATGAATACCCAAACAAAATAATAGTTGCTATTAAAGTAGTACAGGAATAAACTCCACAAATTCCCATGAAATTCCAGATATATGTTTGGGATGAAACATTGAGAAGTGGTCGAACTGTTTTTGTTCACATTTTGGGTGTCGCATTAGTGATCCTGAATAAAAGGAATCCACGACTCACCTGAAAAACGTTTTGAGTAATATTGCTGTGATCCTTGACCTACAAAATACACCCTGTCACCAAACTCGGTCATCCTACAATCATCGAAAAATATTTGGAACACTTGATTTTGCAAATATTGGAACCCATTGCCATGTTCACAAATGATATCGAATTTGGGTAAGTCATTGTCTGTAGAAAGCAGAGGTTTACTGTTACTAAAATTCTTTTCCCCACTCCCAATCAATCAATGTTGGGGGGGCCCATGGCGAAGGTCTTGAAAACAATGACTCGGATCAACATTGAATGGGGGAGAGGGGGGTCACCTTTTCACTAAATCGGTCAAAGTGTTCCAACATTTTTTTCGAGGATTAGGTGCTTTGTATCTCATGAGGTATCAAGATTTTTGCCTTTAAATGTGACCATTTGGAAATAGTGACGTAATGCACCCTTCCTTACGTTTAATATTCCATTGCATTTTGAAATGGTTTTATTGACGCCTTTCCACACTGAAATCTTTAATTTGACACCACAGCATCTTCCATAGGCTAATTAATAAAATATGTCAGGTTGGTGTAAATAAGATGTCGCTCCATCTTGGAAAAATATCGGCACATGCCATATTTTATAGTTTTTGGGAATAGTTTTACTTAACGCCTTTAACCATAAAAACACAGTTTTAAGATCAAAACTGTTTCTTATATGTTTTGGCCCTTTTAATATGCTTTCCCTTTGGAAAATGGGGCGTCGTATGCAAATTGCCTGCCACCACTTTAATTTGTCATCACATGTTTTCATGAATTCCACATCCCTACATAAATTTATCTATGATACAATGTTATTATTCCGTCCGGCCCCGGTACCCTCTCCTTAACTGGTCGGTGCTGCAGCACTATTAAGGTGATTTACTGGTCATCCACTTTCCTTCTATAAGATATATTCTATGTTATATATTAGTACCTATACCGTCAAGGTACTTGCGCAGCACTGGATATAAGTATACTTTCAAGGTGCCGACAAGGGTAGTGGCACCGTGCTGGGTTATTGTACAAAAAAGGTGCAAACGTTGTACATTTGACCTTTTTGTCAAACCCAGCACGCTCCACTACCCTTGTCGCACCTGAAAGTAGTATATATATATATATAATAAATTACAAAGTATAGACCTCTGAAAGGCAAACCGTACTCTCTGAGTTGCATCACGGTATAACCCTCACTTACGATCACTGGGTCACCGAGTTCTGGGTCGAGACGGGATGATCTCACAGTCCCGTGTCTAAAACCCAGATATACTGTATGTATAATACTGCCATAGGGTCACGACTGAGGCATCTTTTCCAGCACTTGTCTGTACTTTCCCAAATAGTCGAGAGAGCTCAACACTACAATTAGTGGGGGCGTAATATACCATCATAGTAAACAGTTATTATTTACAAGGGGGGGTTTTGACTATCTTGGAATTAAAGTGCTCAATCCCATTACCGGAGATCGTAAAATAAATTACAAAGTATAGACCCTCCTGACAGGCAACCGTTACTCTCTGAGTTTCACGGTAGACCCTCACTTACGATCACTGGGTACCGATCTTCAGACGGATAGACATACATTGATTTCGATTTTCGCAACTAGTGTACACTTTCTTGAGGGAAAACCTAGAAGTTGAGCTTAAAATTTCAAACAAGCGCCCAAGTTAGAACTAAAGAGTAACAGATTGCGCGACCCCACACACATTTGTTTTTAAGCATTAAAGACACTATCATGATTTGCTAAACAGAAAATCAAAAAGAAATCATCAAAAATCAAGATTGTTTTAGTCTGTCACAGTCAGGTATCCTAACATACCCACAAATGAGAAGGCCCAGAAGCACCTAATAAAGACACATGCGGATTTTTAGTCATTAGTGTCCGTACGGCGCTTACTCCAACAACGTAATTGATGGGTATTTGTATCTTGAAACACTGCCGTTTTCTCCCTTTCTGTCAAAACTCTTCAGTTTGAAAAAGTAACTTATGAGAATTCTACAGCTTATCCTCACTTTTAACCATTGCATGCAAATTCAAATATTTTGACTCCGTCGGATAATCATTGCTAGTGTCTTTAATTAGCTCCATTGGAATTCATTACCCACATGCGATAACTAACGCAACTAGCAACCAGATGCCATATCATGGTCTACCACCCGACAAGTTTAAAAGTTTACGAATAGTTTATCGGTAAAGTGAACAGTCCACCACACGTTAAAAAAGCGGGCGTTGCATTCAGTGTAAAAGGAACCATAATTTCTATAACAAACTCATCATATTGTAAGGTAACCCTTTAATACCACCACACTCACAATGGACTATTGCAGATTGGGCTTCTTGCCCTAAACCCTCGATATATCTCTATATATATATATATATATTATCTATATATATATTCAGATATATTATATTATATATATATCTATATATATATAACATCCATAGTAAAACAGTATTTATTTTAAGGTGACTATCTCTGGAATTAGAGTGCTCAATCCCATTACAGGAGAGGCGTAAAATAATTACAAAGTATAGACCTCTGGAAAGGCAACCGTTTTACTCTGATTTCACGGTATACCCTCACTTACGATCAACTGGGGAATACCGACTTCCAGACGGATGATGACTCACAGTCGTGTCCTACCCAGTATACCTTAAATGAATCCTCCCTATTTCGTACGCTACTGAAAAGCATGAAATGAACCAAGTCAGATTTTCAAGTATATTATCCAAGGTTTATGAATCTTAAGTTAAATCCACAAACTATTTATTAGATAACATGAGTAAAATGACATCTCACTTCCTGTATTGCGGGTAGTAATCGGAAATTTTTGACACGGATTTTTGTCTGAAACCTACTTAACCCACAAACGTATCTTAATCGTGCATGTTAAGCATTTTATATCAATACTAATCATTAAAAAATGTATTGGGTATAGCTTGTTTTACTTAAAAGAAAAAGAAATAGGTGAACTCCTAAAGATGCTATATGTTAAACGCGAGCCTCTGCGACTGAATTGAAGGTATCGTCAATGTTTTAAATAGAAAGAGCATCCTTGAAAATCCTTTTTTTTCCTCCGAAACGCTAATTACTCGTAAGATCTTCCGTTTTTTATGACAGGATTTCTGGCCCAAAAACCTGCGATTTTTCAATGGGAAGGCGTAGCAAACGGAATTCGAACAGATTTTATCTTAAAACCGCTAGTCTCTGGGACCTGAAATTTAAAACATTTTCATGTTTAATGAAATAGCATACCTTGAATACTCTTTCTCGAAAGTAAATTGTCCGTGAGAATATTTCATTTTATGTTTTTCTTTGGGTCACTCCGTTCATATAATCTTGTGCGAAATTTTTGGACACTTGGTCATAATTACCCTTTCCCCGCTTCCTTTAATTTAATGTTGGCTGATTTTGGTACCTGTTGAGTGTGGTGCTGTAAAGTTGACTCAGCATTCTTGGTGGGGGGCGGGAGGGGAGGTAACAAAGGTAAATAAATGTTAAACCGCAAAGAAAAACATGTGCGAACTAAATACTCATCTCATAGGTAGTAAAAAGGGGGGTCAGGAAGCTTATTTGGCCTAATCAATTTGCCACAAGAGGTATGAGCAGAGTAAAAAAAATCTGTAGAAAATACAAAAAATTACCCTAATTTCGAACGCACGTACTTCAAATAACACCATTTCTCAGGAAATCGAGAAAAATATCAAGACATTTCTTTGGGGTGGAAAATAAGCTGTCTCTTCAAATACTAAATTTATCACTACCAGTTTTGTAGTGTCCGTTTGCTATAATCGATACAGATTTTTAGTATTGTAGAAACAGAAATAAGGTGAATTTTGAAAGATGCTATATGTATAAATGCGAGCTTCAGCGACTGAATTTAAGACATTTTCAATGTTTAATAGAAAGAGCATTATTGAAACCTTCTGCTCGTTTTAGACCCTTTAGGGTACCCACATCTCTATTTTTGTTAACAATTTACAGTTGTATTAAAATGTCAGTGATTTCGAGCGGTTTTACAGGATTTTCAGTATTTTAGATTATAGCAAGGTGAATTCTGAACTATTTTAATGTCATACGGAAGCCTTTTCTCCTTTTAAGAGCCTTTAGGTTCCCAAAGCGTCTAATTATTTTCAAAATTTTGCAGCTGCATTAACATTTCATAGTGATTTTCATTGATTTGTACATGTTTTGCATTATTTTAGTTAAAGCAAAGCGAATTCTTAACAGATTTTATACGTGTAAAATTTCGGATTTTGATGACTAAATTTAGGAGATTTTAAACGTTTGGTAGAAAGAGCACATATTGAAATACTTTTCTCTGCGAGAACTAAGTTGTACGTAAAATATTTAATTTTTTTATGACAGGTTTTATGTCCAAAAAGAGTAATTTCTACACGATTTTCATTATTTTACTGTAGAAAGAGGCGAATTCCAACCGTGTAATTCCGGATTTGAGGTACTATATTTTCGCGATTTTAAATGTTGGTAGAAAGAGCATATTTTGAAATACTTTACTCTGCGAGAACTAAGTTGTACGTAAGATATTTAAGTTTGTATGACAGATTTTATGCCAAAACACCGCTATTTTTCAATGGGAGAGACGGTCACCAAATTGGTACCCTGCGTTAGTTCAACAAAGGAATCATTATGCCTTCAATTTGCTCTCAAATTATTGTCTAAGACCTAGGAAGAACAAAAAAAACGCATTTTTTACACACAAAAATGCTGTACTGTAGCACACGGAAGTCATATTATGATACTAAAGACTTCCGATGCATTTCCAAATTACAGCCAAATACTGTCATTTTCTAAGCCTTTTTACAGTATTTGACTGTAAATTGCACAGTAATTTTTACAGTGTACGGTCTATTTAGTTTAAGAGCGTATATCCTAAAACAGTTAAGATTTTGATCTTTTAGTTAATTTACATTAATGAAAAAATAGGATTACGTATAACATTTATCTCATAACTTCCGTGAAGAAAGTTGAGTAGGACCGTTTTTTATGAGATAATTAGAAAATACTCGGATATTCTTGGAGCTTCTTGGAACTTCCCATTAAATGTTTCAGAATAGATTAGGAGTATTAGCATTGCAAAGGACTTTGATATGCTGCATATTTTTAAATACCAGTTTTGAATTTAATTCTCCTTAAAGTGAGCGGATAAGAGTGCAACAAAAAGGGTCCAAATCCGACTCCAAGAGCCTCGGATAACACGGTTAAGCGGATAATACTTACAGAATCTGTGATTCTTCTCGTAATACTGAAATAATTATGATCGGTACAGAAAAGAGGACTAGTCAAACATTTCCCTTTTGGATTAGCACGTTCATAACGCTATGAGTTACAATATGCTCATCCACCAAGGACACAGTTCAGTACTTGTATTTACATTGACATGAACTGACCTTGTGTGATCTGGGTATCATGATATATCATACCCAAAAACCAGGGGGAGTATTTTCTAAATACATTGGTGAATGGAAGCTACTGAACTGTGCTAAGGGAATGAGCGCTCATAGTGATCAAGAGCCTTATATTGTAGCCCGTCTTATAAAACCAGGAAAGAACTTTCTTACTTTTGTCTTGGGCTTGTTAAATATGACAAGCATCATGCGGCATACCCCCTTTTGCAAAAAAAAAAATGATGCATGTACTTGTCTCTATTCGGCTCAACTTGTTCACAAAAATGGATTATCGTATTTGACAAATAAAAACAGACCATGTTAAGATAGCAAAATTGAAAAGGAAATGTTTTCCTATTTAGAGGTGCAACAAGAGATTTCACACAGGTGTCCCTAAAAATGTGAAAATTCTGATTATCACACTAAATGTAATTTCTTTCTATCAAATATCCCGATGTGAAAGGATTGAGCTGAGAATTATTTCTTTGGTACAAAAAATTGTGAAATTTTTATATTGAAATTAAACAAACGAAAATCGACTTTAATTTTAAATTTCAAGGTATTTCTGTAGCCAAAAACAAAGTAAGACATCTTGAGCCTATCTATTTGAAATCACTACACATGACACAATACATGGGTGCTCCAAAATCTCTCGTTGCATCTTTAAACATGTAGATAAAATGTGACACTTTGCCATTGTAACGGATCTTATAAACGAGCAATAGGTACAAAAGGGGGGAATGCATGGTCATGATAATTGTTTCAGTAACACGGTTTAGTTCTGGACCCCTGGCACAAACAACGGGAAAATAAAGACAATCCTCACTGTAAAAATATGTCGATTATTTTTTTTCTCAATGCTAATTAAGCATTTAAATGGGAACAACCCTTTCTGTTGTGTAAATTCTTTGTCAAGTAAACCTTACGCAAAACGGAGTATATCTATAGGGCGTTAGGTTTACTAAACTTTTACAAATATTTTACTTGAAAGAGTTCTTCCCTTTTTAATCAACATTGAGTAAAATATTTTTAGAGTGCATGTCCGGGCGGGAGGGAGAGGCCTCAACAAAAATGACCCATCGGGAATGGCAAGCCATAACGGCCATAACGTATTGCCCAAGCGCGTTGCGACATTTCGGCAACGCGTTGCTAGAAAGTAAGCACGCGTTCTGCGTCGGCCAATTAAATGACGAAATTTCTGTGACGTTTTCAAAATTAGACGCACAACCGCGTTGCAAATTCTAGCAAACGCGTTGTGGAAACTCACAACGCGTTTGCAAGCCTTCACAACGCATTACAAGCTTCACAACGCGTTTTCCACCTTGCCACGCGTTGCGAAGGTTCACAGCCATAGGGTCCCCTAACGGATTGCCTCAACGCGTTTGTGAGAAGTTAGCAACGCGTTGCGACATTTGGCACCGTCGTTGGCGTCCGGCCAATCAAATCTGTCATTTCTGTTGCCGTATTCAAAAAATAGATCCACAACGCGTGGCGGCAAAACGTTAATGACCCTTAGGCCTTCACGACGCGTTGCAAACCTTCACGACGCGTTGCGAGCTTCACAACACGTTTTAAACTTCACAACGCGTTTGTGAAGGCAATAAGGTCATAACTATTGCCGCAACGCGTTGTGAAGTTCACAACGCGTGTGAAGGTCGCAACGCGTTTTGAATTTATTTTTTAAATACGTCACAGAAAGTCATGATTTTGATTGGCGACAACCACCGGCAACGCGTTTGCCGATTCGCACGCTTTTGCTGAAATGTTGTGCAGCACAACCGCGTTGCCGAAATGTCGCAACGCGTTTGCGAAATGTCGCAACGCGTTGTGACTTCTCACACCGCTTGCGGCATTACGTTATGACCCTTATGGCTTGTGGACTGTTAGCAACGCGTTGTGAAGCTTGCAACCGTTGTGAAGTCGCAACGCGTTTTAAGCTTTTGCAACGCCGGGCAAGCAAAGTATCTAGCAACGCGTTGGTTTGTCTATTTTTTGAAATACGTCACAGAAATTCATGATTTTGAGTGGCCGACGTCCGCAACGCGCGTTGCCGAAATGTCTCACCGCGTTGCTCTTTCTCGCAACGGCGTTGCAGCAATACGTTACGGCCTTTTGGCGTGCCATATACGGGGATGTGTCAGCAACGTGATGGGTGTCATTTCCAGACTTCTGGTACAAGAAAGCTCTTTGCATGCCAGTTATATAGTATAGAGATGGGTAAATTTTTCGTTTTTTCTTTTGAAACCAACCTTTTTTGATTTTCCCCTGTTTACCAGGAAATTGCTAAAATGGTACTTTTTGCACTTAACTTAACTTGTAATCAACTTGGTAATACCATTTCAAATGTTTTGTTACGTACAACGAGTAACACAACTATTGGGTTAAATAATTTTTCAGCACAGATGACCAACTTACTTCTACCAACAGTTTGGCTAGACGATTGAAAATAAAATAAAAGTTGGTTACAATATAACCAAGCTGGTCCAAAGTTCATCAATGTTGATTACTTCTAATTTACGAAATCCGGTAAAAACGAGATTCACGTGCAGATGGTGTTTTGAATCAACCATATGCATTGAAATTGCCTATTCTGTCCTGTAACTAAACCTGTCAGTACGAGGATAAAAGTTTTCCAAAAGTTCAAGAACCACAAGACATTTCATGATTATGCAAAATATTCTCCTAAGTACGAATGCTTTGTGGCTAAAATGAGGCATAAAGTCAGGATTTTTATGTGTAGAATAATAGGATTTTTGTGTGATCACCTGACCCTATTGAAGTGAACTTTCCCAAAACTGGTGCATTGTGGTATTGACTCAATACACCCTCTGATGTCACTGTGACTTCAAGGACAATTTACCAAAAGCGTGTTATTTGTATATTGAAATGATGGCTAATTTTCTTATGATTTATGGGATTTTCTGTAAATTTGCAGGAAAACATTTGGGAAATAATTTTCAGCGTTTTTCCTGTAATATCAATTTCGCAACAGATTTATTATGGGCCCTGGATTAGCCAAAAATTTAGGGGTCTCCGCCCATATAGGGTCGCCTATCTCAAACACGTGAACTATTCAATACGACCTCGCGATAGGGGAAGAGGGGATTAAACCAAGAAAGTATCTCCCATTTGTTTATTATTATTATTATTATTATTTCTGTCATTGTTACTTTATAATTAATATTTTACTATTATTATTATTATTTATATTTTAATAGAAGAGCTGAGGGTCACCAAGCGAAAGGCATCAATCATCTTTGTTGACTTCCCCAAAGCTTTCGACAGTGTCAACAGGAAGATCATGTTGCATATCCTTTTGAACTATGGTGTCCCAGATGAGATTGTCAAAGCCATTGCCACTATGTACGATAATCCAACAAGCTTCGTGCAAAGCAAGGATGTCACAACTAAGGAGTTCCTAACAACAGCAGGAATCCTCCAGGGAGACACCTTAACACCGTATCTCTTTGTGATTGTGGTTGACTACATCTTAGACAAAGTCTCGACCCCATCCAAAACAAAGGCCTCACCATCAAGCGGAAGCGATCAAGGCGCTATCAAACCAGTATCTTACTGATCTTGATTATGCAGATGATCTTGCCCTGACAGCTGAATTGTGCGATTCCCAAGACTTGTTAACATTACTGGAGGATGCTGAAGCTAAGGTTGGTCTATTTCTCAATGCAAAGAAGACCGAATATATGACTACGATACGAATGAGGACCAGAGACATCTAGCCTATACAGACTGTCCCAAAAAAAACTATACAATCAAAAATTAATTTTTTGGCCACAAATTTAAGTTCATCGCAACTGGAGCTTTACTGATTCTTTTTTTGGGAGTGTTCCAGCTTTCATGAGATTTTTAGTTGGTGTAATTTGGGGGTCTGGTTCAGGAGTTATGGCTAATTATCTGAGACAGTTGAAAAACCTGTTGGGCCAGTTTCGGCTATGCCGATATCAACAAAGTTGCCATTTAAAATCACCTTCAAGACATTCTTTATTGAAAATTTAAATAAAAAGTAG
>JAMKCH010050903.1:0-10711 GCA_023653785.1 Ophioderma brevispina
AATGGGAGACAACGAAATTGAAACCTTTGGTTTTCCCCAAATAAAACGCAGAAACATCCGATGACCCTCTGCGATCGGAATTGAGAAATAAGCGTCCTTTAGATCACGTCGGCACGGAAGTCTCTAATGTCTCCATCTTGAAATGAACTTTTAGAACAAATTGACTTAGCGGCTTTAAGTTTATTACTGGCCGCATCTTCCCCATTTTTCTTGGACTAGACGAGGTTTGAAACAAATTCCTGAGGATGGTATGTCACGTCCTTGATTGCCTGCTTGGCTAACAAAACTTGAACCTCTTCCTCGATTAAAAAAAGCCTTTGCTTTTCCAGACCTACATCTTGGTCAAACGTGGTGTTGCTTTGCATCCGGCAATGACAAAACCAATGCGGTATCCTTGTACGCATCCACACACACGTGTTTGTATCTCTTCCCATCCCTTTAGACAATTTCTTAAGTTTCCAGCATGAATTCTCCCTTTAAGCGACGAAACTGGTGTTGGAGGTCCAGCTCTTCTGAAAATTAGAAGCTCGTTTAAAGCATACTTTTCGAATATGTTGAAATGCTAAATAATATAATAATAATAATAACAGTCTTGATATAGCGCCTAAGCAGAGGCCTCTAGGCGCTTTACATAGATGGAGCAATATAAAAAAATATAATACACTCAAAATAGCTAAAATTTTTAATGTTAAAAACCATGATATACATCATTTACACATTTCAAATAACTTAACATTTAAGTAGAAATTCGAACGTATATATTGTGAACCAACAATTCGAAGAGAAAGACAACCCATTGCCTCCCATACTAAGACAATGGGGAATACACCTGAATCGTCAGCTATGTGGATCTGTGTGTATGTACCCCACAGCGACATCGTTAAGTCTTGATCTTTCCTGGATCATATGCCTCACCCTACCTAATTGATGAAACAACAACTATCCTGCAACCGGATTGGGAATGAGGTAGAGAATAATCAAAAAAGGAAACAAAATCACAGAATGTGATTGGACTGCATCAGAAAGAGGATACGTATCAGGAGCCAAAAGTTGGGTACATAGGAATGTCCTTCAGACGTGACTTGAAATAGTTTCAGAACTGAGCTAAGCGGATACTATTATGGAGTTTATTCCACAAATGTGCTGCTGCGTAACCAAAAGATCTATCACCATAAAACTTTGTGATAGTTGGATGATTTACTCAGCTGGGAGCAAGACGATTACCAAGGTTCTCGGTGGGACTACCGCTGGATGAGCTCAGAGATATAGCCAGGTGACATGCTGTGACTGACATCCCCGTTGACTAGGGTATTGTTTTGGGGGGGACACTTCTGAATCAGTCGATTTAGACTTGTTGTATGACGACTGGGTACTAGACCTATGGGACTGTCCCTGCTGACTTGAAGGCTTCTTATTACCCAAGCCGCAAATTACTGTTTGCGATATTAAAGATGAGCGAGAAGACTCCTTCTTAATACGAGCCTCGCAATCATCACCCAACAGCTGATCAGTAATGGTGACATCATTGCCTGCATAACTCCTTATAATCCGAATTCAACATGGACCTTAATATGCTCCGTCGGTTAGTGCTAACAGAATACGGCATCATCACCACAATGAAGGCCATTGCTGCGCTCAAATGTTCCAAAACCACCTTCTTATCAACATCAGTGTGTCCCCCAAGATCCAGGCTTGGCAAGAGCGGAAAACAATAGCAGACGACATCCCACTCTGAACCTCTGTGGTTAATATTACGGTTCGTCAAATCTGGAATTATTCTTCCAACCCAGCTGTTTGAACCCATGCAAACGTCTCTTTATTTTTAGAGCAAATTTTAAGCAATGCGACACAATTTTGAAAACCTGATATAAGTTTGGGGACAAGCAAGACGCTATACCTCTGCGAAAATCATCAAAATCCATTGCGGGAATCTTCCCATATAGGCCTAAAAGGTAATTAATTGATGTTATAGCGCCCTCTATATGGCCTATTTCCCATAGGAAAGACGTGTAAAACTAGATTTTTATGGAAAAATCATCTTTGCCGAATGAAAATATCATCAAAAATTAACAGAGAATGTAGTTAGTGACATAATACTACTCTAAATTAGTTGCAAAAGGTGTGTCGCCGTTAATATGTTTTGTTGTATGTCGCGTTTTGTTATAATAACGAACTTTCAAAACTCGCGGTGACAATGAAAGCTGTAAACCCTTGGGGCCTTAGCATATGGAACATTAGAAGGGGGAGCATATTTCTGTATCCTCCAAATTTATCCTTTGTAACATGGACGGTTTTTTTAACATATTCTTACCGTGGCAGCCCAAGTAGGTTTAGGGCACAGGTTTCCCCATGGATCGGACTTGTACACGACTCCAAAATACTTATGCTTCTAAGGCGGGGGACCCTTGGTGCATCATCACAGGAATATTTCCACTTTCTGGATTAACAATGACCCACCGCGGTTGTTACACTTACAATATTACTCGTCCGCGTCGTGACACCGCATGCCGCCGGATTTGGGCCACATTGCATCAAAAAGGTAATGCCTGTACAGCACCGCGAGGTGCGGTATTGGCGTCATCAACAGGCCTACTCACACCACCCCAGCTTACCCCCCCGCCCCTCCCACCCCATACCACACATTAACGAATCATAAAGTTATCTGATACATCCCGATTTACGCTCCTCGTGTTGATTTCTGCTGTACCACTGCGATAACCATGCATCCTGATTTTGGCAATTCCACATCTGCTGTTGTTGCGATTGTCCCACAACACGACGCCATCTGGATGTTTACATCGCCTAATCAGATAGAATCACAGCACTTCCCGGTCCCCATCTATCTGACTCGGCTCTGCCACTGACTTTAAAGCTAACAACATCTCTCTGAGGTGAATTAGACTCCAAAACGGGCTGGTCGTTGGGCCGCGATAACATTGTTCCTGTCCACCTAACGGGTAACAAGCGGTGGATTTCCAACCAACGTGCATGCCTGGCAATGCATGGCGTAGCCACTCTAACTCGAGTAAGAAGTAAAAGGAACGTTAACATGCCTTTAAACGTTAGCATCTGCACACTGACGCCCGCGGTGTCTTCCCCGATTCCTCTCCGTCCCGATTTACTGGCCGCAGGCGGATCCTTTTTCCGCCGTTGGGTTACCTCTTCTCTTTCTCACTTCTTTCTCACTTCTTACGCCTCCTACACATCCCTATCGGCATCTTGATAAGAGTCATTGAATCTTGATACACTATAGTATAATCCCTGACTAAATACGACAGAAGGCCAGAACAATCTTCCCGCACACCAGTCCACGTGAGACCACCGTCGAAACAACACAATCGATTACAAATTCCTGTGTACACCCGCGGGGCTTCGATGAAATAAGACCGGATTATGGTAGGTACCCCGATATAGTGGTTGGATGGTTGGACTGTTTCCCATTATTGCTTTGGAAGGATATTATCTTCATTCTGAGGCTTAATTAAATAACTGCAATGAGTAGTCCCCTTGTCGACCGATCGGAAACGATGTAAAGATAATTGCTTTTTAAAGAAATTATTTTGCTGGAGATGGGTTTTTTGATTAATAGTTGATATTGGTGTGGTTGTATTACTGCTGACAGTTGTATCAAATGGCAGTAGTGTAGTTTGTCTGTCAGAATTTGTCTGGTGAATCCACTACAAATGGCCTCACTACTAATTCTGTTGCCACCACTCCCTGGCAGGGTAAACCGACATAAATTGGGACAGCCACAAACATCTATATACAGTCAACCCCTCCAGCCAAAATCCAGAATGTCGTCTAGACAAGCACACATTTAATACACATGCCACCACGTCATATAATTATATATCAAAATGAAAAATTATCGACAAGTGCATAATGATGCAGTAATCGATCAATTGGGATGGATATAGATATTTGCATTACGGAAAGAATTAACATATTAAGTTAGGAGTCAATGTTAGAGTGCAGAAGAAATATTCCACAATGGTGATGAAATGTCAGTTGTCATTAAAGGTCAATCTGGGCACCCTCCATAGTGCCCCATTCGTTTGAGGCATTGTACACCCCTAACCCTGCAGCTGTATATTGTGAGGCACTTACCCTATATCACAATATCCCACAAAACTTTCATCATACTTGCACTTCCATAGACCCACAAACTACCACAAAATTTGAATTTGTGGTATATTGTGGGTATATTGCTTGTAGTTAGTTTTAAACATAATATACCAATTGGAGTAACTCATCATATCAACAAATATACCACAGTAATAAAGGCCACAAGCTGCCATAGGCCACAGTGTACAGGGCTGCCAGAGAAAGCGGGCCACAGGGGAACTTGGTGTATAGGCCTCATGGCGGCGGGTCAGGTGCGGGATGTACGTGATGTACCACACTTTATAGTCAATGATAAGATCACGTCTCCACAACCTTACCACAAAATATTGTAAGGTTCTGTAACTATCATATCCAACAATACCCACCCTATAACCTTGTGTGGTATTTGTGGTGTCTAGAGCTGTTAGGTTATTAATTAATGGTCATAGTGGCCCATTTGCAGAACACTTTATTATCCATTTTCATCAAATTGGGACATTGAGAGTGAGTGAGTGATATTAAAATTTAACGACAACCTCCCCCAATTGTTGGTCACAACCCATCCATGTATCAAGCAAAATTTCAACTTCAAATACTGACAATGACACTCAACTCAGAACACGCAAACACAAGATTCCTTTAAAGACAGGATAATACAAAATGAAACTTAAGAAGGCACATACAGTTAAATAGTGGGTCTTATATATGTTGTAACTTTAAAAAATGTTTTAACTTAGTAAATTCTACTAATTAACACATTATAATTTAACACTTAAGTAGCTCTCACTTTAAAACTTAATCTTAATCCTAATCTTAATCCGTAAATTTAAATACAACCCGTCTGTTAATCAATAACAGATAGTTTGCCCTTATAGTTGCCGTACGACATGTAAGGGGATTAGTTGCGGGCCTATCTAAACCCTGAACCCGCAGGGGCCCCATTTTAGTCGTCTCTACGACATGCAGGGGAACACATCGTGCCAATTCTACCCCGAAACCCCGAACCCACAGGGGGTAAATGCGACATTGGGATCTGGTAGAAGTTCCCCTTTTTTAAGTAATGAGCCAATCTTGCAAATATGCAATGATCTTATTAATGTGCAAAAATAATGATTACACAGTGAATGGGGTATTACTTGCATGCAATGCTCTCCAGATATTACGTTTTATCAAATTTGGACATTTGATTGGTAAAAGTATCAACTGGGTTAATAATGATCCAATCAGAGTAAATATGCAAATGGAGCCCAATAATATGCACAAATAATCATGACACAGACGCATGGGTATTGCGTGCAATCTGCACTATCCCCATATACCAAATTTTTGTCAAATTTGGACAATTGGGTATGATAAATTCCACCTCTGTATAAAGTCGATCAAGCAAAGGCAAAATGAGCTCATCAATATGGCACAAATATGATGAACACAGTGCATGGGTATTAAGCATGTAATGTGGAACACACAACAAATCAAGCATGTAGACTGTGGACACAAAAAAACCGCCGCCCAAATGAGAAATTGTCCCAACTGGACTATATTTTGTCAGAAAGAGTGGATTAACACATTAAGCATCAAGGAAGCCTACAAACACTTTTGAAGCTGTTAAGGCTGATCACAGAATTGTCTCCTGTAGGTGCCAGATAAGTTATCGTCAGAATAAACCCCTCCCTCCAAGATCCATGAGAACAATTGACTGGAGGAAGGTTAGTGGGGATTACAACGCTTTGTGAGGCATTATACGTAGCATTACATACAGGTTAACACTCTTGTTGATTAGCTTGAAGACAAGAACTCAGCACAGTATCTGATGTCCTCCCTTCAGCCAACAAAGAACTGGCCATTGGATATGCTACATAGGAGAAAAAAGAAGACTACTGCCTTTGCCTAAACGACAAAGTCAGCAAAGCCATAGAAACTGAAGTCTGCACCCAAGAAGCACCGTACTAAATACACCAGAAGCTCCAAGCAGAACCTTGAATGCTGCTAAGGCTGCACCTGATCTGCTTACAATGTGGTGCTTTAGGAGCATGTTAACTCCAAGGCTGAAACACTTAACGCCCTACATCTTGAAACAAACATGCTGCTGCTTGGGAGGCCCTGAGGGAGCGGGACCGTTAAGAATGCACCCACCTATAGAATTCCAGGTGGAAACAACTTGAAGATGCCTTGCACACGGTTTCATCACTTTAGTTCTCTACTTGCGACCCAGTTTCAGAATAACACTACCCTTGATGAACCTTTCTTCCAATCCACAAGATAGCAAGCAGACCCCCTTCCATCCAGACTGGACCTTTCACATAGAGGAGCTTCAGATATTCCTGAGACACTGAAAACACCAAGACACCTGGTCCCCGACAACAATTCCCGGCAGTATCTGGAAGAATCCACTAGCCGATCAACCTGTTGGAAAAAAAATTTGTAACACAACTAACATGGGAAACAACAAGCGCCTTTCAACATCATTCATCATTTCCTCACCAAAGAAGGCGACTTCCAACAACCCACAAACTACAGAGGAATCACACTGTCACCACTGGCCCCTAGATCTACACTCCATGCATGCTCAACAGAAATCACTCCTCACTAGATCCCATTCTCAGACGGACCAGAACGGTTTTTTCGCAAGGCAGATCCACACTACCTCAGATACTTGCCCTCAGAAGGATCATAGAAGAGTTGAGTATTTCCAAGAAAAGCTTCCAATGTGTTGTAGAGTTTTCCAAGGCTTTTTGACAGTGTAAACAGGAATGTAATGCGTGCACATTCTCGCCACCTACGGTGTCCCAGATTAGACTGTCCAGGCAATTGCCATCATGTTGATAACCCATTATCTTTGTGCAACCATGGAGGGTCCCACAAAGGAGTTCCTAACAACTTACTGGAATCCTCAAGGAGATATCTCCTTGCTCCATATCTCTTTGAAATAAGGCCAATAAAAGTCAATAATACTGAAAAAGAACTTACTGTAGTAATGCATAAATGAGACTGTCAATAATTCTAACAAATTATGGTCAACTTAAAAAATTAATACCTAATATACCCTATTAGCATTCTGAAACAGTCTAATATCTGTAAGTGTTGCGTATGAAATTCAATTATTGGTAATAACCTAGCTTAGTATTTGTTGATGAAAATATATAATACTTGCCTGACATAAATCAATACTCATTTATTTTTTTTTTTGATATGTGCACAAGGTTTGTTCGGATGAATTCGTAAAATGGACACAAAACTCAAAAATCACCTGGTTTTGGTAACTTTAATACTAAGCTTTTAAAATTGGCTGCACCTATTATTTGTAAATCACTGGCCTACATTATGTAATCTTTCTTTGTATACGTCAACTTTTCCAGAATGATGGAAGCATGCAAAGTGACTCCTATGTTTAAGGATGGTGACAATCTGATGTGAAAACCATTATAGGCCTATATCTGTTTTTTGGCATTCTTTCCTTTCACAAATTAATTGAACGTCTGTTCACACCAGCTTTACCATTTTTTGACTGACAATAACATTTTAAAAAAATCATCAATCTGGTTTTAACACAAGAATGCTACTACCACCACTCTCATTGATGTTTCGGTACTCACATATTAAATATATGAATCAGGGTAAAGTAAATGGTGCCTATTCCTTGATCTTAAAAAGGCATTTGACACTTTAAACCACAACCTTCTCCTTCAAAACTCAGAAAACAATGGTGTCACTGGTACTACTCTGATTGGTTCAAATCTTATGTGGTAGAACTCAAGCTGTTAAATATTATTTCCACTCATTCTGATTTTAGAAATAACAAGATGGCATACCACAAGGATCAATCTTGGGTCCGTTTGTTATTTATATTATTTATGTCAACTCTCTTTCTGATTGTATTAATTGCACGATGGTTTCATGTACTCTGATGATACAACTCTATTGATTTAGCGTCATCCGACTCAATTCTCTCCAAATTGATATGACTGGATACTTGCTGAATATTGCGCATTTGTTTTGAGCCAACAGCTTACCTTTTAAATATTAAAAAACCAATACATGATTTTTGGAACAAAACATGGTTGAGCCATTTTCCAAACTTCTCTTCCTTATTGTAATGACACTACTGATAGAGTCGACAAGTTTTTTAAGTACTTGGGTGTCATTTCGTCGCAACTTAACTTGGTATAATCATATTGATGATTACTATTTGTGTAGAATTGATAGAAAATACCAAAATCATGGTGGTATTGCTTTTATATTAAGGAGTGTATTAATTAAAAAGAAATCAGTGATCTTCTCATTATTGATGTGGAAGCTTTGTGGATTGAAATCAATCTGCCACAAACCAACCATTATCCTTAGGACTGCTATCGTTCCTGAATGCTACAGCTGACTAATGTTTACAAAATTGATTATATGTTTTTCAAATTTGGTGCTTCTTTTATGATAGATATTATTATTGTAGGTGCTTGAACTTGATATTGTAAATCACCTCCCGCTAAAAAGGTATCTACTTTTCGTAAAGCATTCACAGCTCACATCACTGAATAATGACTATACAACGCATTACTGAAAAGAGTACGACAATTTTGATCTTGCTTTTGTGTCTCGACCAGAAAAAATTTCTAACCTCTGTGTGTCACAGTGTGGGTCCTTAAGTTGGGGGGGAAAAAAAAATCATCGCTTATTTTATCGGTTGTTCGGAAATTACATACGCAGATTAACCATCTCCTAAAATTACTAAGACAAGATCATTAAACTTTTAAAATGAAGTGACTTTGTTAATCCTATACAATATTAACTGGGCTCAGTCATACTTGTAATGATGTTTATAATTGTCTTGGAATATTTGGAAAGATTTATTGGGGTGTAAGCCTGTGATGTTCATGCGCCAGTCAGGGAAAACGTATGAAAGGCTCTCTCAACCAGAATGGTTCACTAGTGAATTTCTGACAGTTTGCAAAGACCGTGACTAGTTTTTCGTCTGGAGCTATAAATCTAATGATCCCATGATTGGCATATGGTAAATTTTATTGCAATAAAAAAGCCACATATGCGTCACTTTTCTTTAAAAGAGATTCTATTCTGCTCTATTGCTGATAATGTTAACAACTCAAAAAAATATGGTCTACTACTCTCAAAAGCTGTTACCTAACAAAGCATCATCTACATTCATTCTGTTAGGACTGATTGATGGTTTTCACTTCTTCAGCTAAAGAACTGCTAATGGCTTTTAATACTATTTCATTCTATTGTTTCTTCGCTTGCAGATAAGTTTGATGATACTCATAAGGCAGATAGCACATCACCAACAAATAATTTAATCGTACTTGTGATGCTATTTTCAGTTTCTGTAATGTTTCTCCAAAGTTTGTTTTTAAGGGGCTAATTGTTGATATGTAATAATAATTCTCCAGGATTTGATGCTTTCAATGTAAAACTTCTAAAGCTGGCTGCTCCTTATATGCATTCTCTTGCTTTTATTGCACCTTTCCCTTAACTCATCGTTTTTCCGGCAGAAGGAAAGCCAAGTTCCCCCTATATTTAAACTGGTGACAATCAGAATGTGGGGACTATCGCTATTTCCGTTCTGACACTTATTTCTAAAATCATGGAAAGACTGTTCACATCAATTGTATTCGTACTTGTTGGCAATGTCCTTTTTTTTTTTTAACATTCAGAAATTCACAATTATCTTTTAGTCCCACAGGGCTCGGTACGGTTTTGTTTTTGTTTGGATTTTATTTTAAAAATATGGATGAGGGTCGTGCACAGTGCAATTGTTCTTTACCTCAGAAGGCTTTTGACGCGTTAACCTTCTCTTCCATTGATAAACTTTCACAAATTGTATATGGTCCTGCACTTACATGGTTTCGCTCCTATCTCAGTGACAGAACTCAGGCCGTCACCTTATCAGTCTTTTCTGACTTCACATATCAAAACATGGAATCCCCCAAGGCTCTATACTTGGCCCTCTTCTTTTTTATCATTTTTTGTCATAATCTTTCAAATAGTGTTAACTGTACATGTAACTAGTATGTGCTGATATACAACACTTCTTTGTCTTCAGACAATCCACACCTCTGATTTGAACTTCAATCAACTTACAAATTTCTATGGTTTTTGAGGATAACAAACTCACTTTGAATGCCAATAACCAATTTTATGTATTTGTCAATGTCATGTTCTCAATAATTTCAAATGTTCTCTCAACTGTATTGAGCCTAATTGAAAGGGTTGACCGTTTAATACTTGGTGTAATTTTTGATCCTCTGATGCCCTTGGTGTGATCATTCATCAAATTCTGCATGTATTTCAAAACGTTTGGTTTATAATAAGACTAATTAATTCCCAAAGATACGCTTATATGCTTGCAATTTCAACAATGTCATGTCCACTTTTGACTATTGAAGCCCTGTCTGGTCTAACTGTCCTAACAGCTTATGAACCCTTCAGTCTTCAAAATAGATTAGCTCGCATAATTTATCAGCTGACATCAGAATCCGTTAAAGACTTGTGTGTACACTGCAGTGGAACAGACTTATGATCGGTTGTATAACCACATGCTAATGCTTATTTTTAATGCTTCAGGTCTTGCCCCAATTACCTTTCCTCTCAGTTCACTTTA
>JAMKCH010050905.1:0-11023 GCA_023653785.1 Ophioderma brevispina
AAGTCAACTAGCCCGGCCACGGCAGTAGACTTCAAAAATGAAAATAAGTCCAGAGCGGACCGCTTCCTTGGTCAGCGGGCAAAGTCGCCCTAGATCTTTCTGTGAAAAGTCACCTAACCCGGTCCACGGCTGGAGACTTCAAAAATGAACTAAGTCAAGAGCGGACCGCTTCCTTGTTAGGCGAAAAGTAGCCCTAGATATTTGTGTTAAAAGATCACCTAGACCGGCCACGGCTTGTAGACTTCAAAAAGTGAACTAAAGTCCGAGCGGACCGCTTCCTTGGTCAGCGGAAAGTCGCCCTAAGATCTTTCTGTGAAACGTCACCTAGACCGGGCCACGGCATGGAGACTTCAAAAATGAACTAAGTCCAGAAGCGGACCGGAGTCCTTGTTCAGCGGAAAGTCGCCCAGATCTTTCTGTTAAAAGTCACCTAGCCCGGATACGGAATGTAGACTTCAAAAATGACCTAAGTCCAGAGCGGACCCGCGTCCTTGTCAGGGAAGTCGCCCTAGAATCTTTTCTGTTAAAAGTCACCTAGCCCGCCACGGCATGTAGACTCAAAATGAACTAAGTCCAGAGCGGGACAGCTTCCTTGGTCAGCGGAAAGTCGCCCTAGATCGTTCTGTTTAAATTCACCTAGCCGGCCACGGCATTGTAGACTTCAAAAATGAACTAAGTCCAGAGCGGACCGCCGTCCTTGGTCAGCGGAAAGTCGCCCTAGATCTTTCTGTTAAAAGTCACCTAGGCCCGGCCACGGCATGTAGACTTCAAAAATGAACTAAGTCCGAGCGGACCGCTTCCTTGGTAGCGGAAGTCGCCCTAGATTTTTCTGTGAAAAGTAACCTAGCCCGGCCACGGCATGAAGACTTCAAAAATGAAACTAAAGCCAGAGCGGACCGCTTCCTTGTTCAGCGGAAGTCGCCCTAGATTTTTCTGTGAAAATTCACCTAGCCGGCCACGGCATGTAGACTTCAAAAATGAACTAGCCAGAGCGGGGACTGCTTCACTTATTCAGCGGAAAGGTCGCCTAGATCTTTCGGTGAAAAGTCACCAGCCGCGGCACGGCAGGTAGACTTGTCATAAATGAAACTAAGTCCAGAGCGGACCGCTTCCTTGGTCGTCACCTGGAAGTGGCCGGGGGCTTAAGAAAGCGTCTCGCTGAATGCTAGTTCAAAAACGGACTAAGTACCAAAAAATTGCTAAGTCAGGGTAGGGGGGCGCCCTACTGAAATCTCAACGTCAGGTTACATGTCAAGTTCTCGGAAAATTTCTAGTTACGGGTTACGGTTACGTAAGGGATATATATAGGCGAAAGAAATTGAAACACAGAAGCGGGACGTTGCAAACTATCGTAAAAGGAACTTGATGTGAATGGGACTCGAACCACAAAAAGCGGGCGTAGCTAACTATCGTAAAAGAACTTGCTGTGGATGGGAGTTCGAACCCACAACTCTCTGTGGTGGGTGCGAGTCCCATCCAGTCCAGGTCCGTTTACATAGTTAGCTACGCCCGCTTTGTATCAATTGCTTTCGCCCTAGTACATTATTTCGATGAACAAAAAGTCAAAGCAGAGGGCGTTCAACGGGAGCAGTTCGGACGGAGAGAGAGATATATAGAGATATATATATATCTATATATATATATATATATATTAATATACTATATATATATATATGATATATATATATATCTATATATATATATAGATTAATTGCATTCCATCACAAGAAAAAATCCATTAAAGGTACATGACTACATGGGTTGCCCAGTACCTACTCAGGATAGCACTTAATTTTTAGGGCATGTGTGAGAGTATACTCATATATGGAGTTGAGACTTGGACCATTACCCAAAAGCTTGAGAACATGATCAATGGCTGTATATACAACTTCTTAGAAGAGGACTTACATCGTTGGAGAGATCGATTTACCAAAATGAGGTATATGGCGATATCCCACTCCTATCCGAAACCCTTCAAAAGAGGACTCTCCAGTTGCAGGTCACACTCATGCGGACAAACGCCAACCTATCTCTCACATGATTTTCTGGGAACAACATCTGAAGGAAGAAAACTTAGCTGTGGCAGGAAAACTAGTATCCTGATGTTTTTGCTAAAGATATTGGATTGTATGCAAGTGAATCCAGCAAATGTGTCTGTGCTGCTGTCGACGTTCCGTCTACGGACGACAGATGATGATGAGCGTCAGGATAGCCTTCTGGACCTACGTTGTAATCAATTGTGTGTCCAAAGTCACTGCATTTACAGCGTGCTGTTCTTGGAAATGTGACTGCATTTTGCTGTTTGACATACACCATGCCACAACAAGTTTTCAAGACCATTTAACATGATGTCTAGGTCGAAACATCCTCAAGAAATATTTCTGGAATACACCCATTGCGTCACAGCTTGGATCTAGGGCTTTACCACTACTCTTAGATATGCCAGCAAATTTACCTCCCTAATTCAGTAGCTCTAAAAGCGTGCAGGACCTAGTGACCATTTTTTCGCTTCCAAATGCTGCAAACACCTTGCACGTATGTCATTTCTGCGCTTCGCTTTTCATTTTCCAGGATGAATGAAGCTCGCCTGGAAGGCTGTTGTTGAACACAAATCCAGGAGGTTAAATGAAGGAAATCCGTGTCTGGCGAATATCATCTATATCCCTGATGTCTCCGTCAGTCTTTGACGCATCAAGTACCATGCATTGGGTTCAAGGTGTCTGCCTCCTCAAGTGAGTGCTCACAAATATGGAGCCATACACACCTAGTTTGTTGAAATACGTTGGGATGCCAACTAAGCTCTTGCAAGTGCTATCTTCATATTCATGGCGTAGAGCTTTCTCACGTAATCTGTCAGATGAGACTTTGTTTCAATATGAGCAGCAGGGTTTTTCGTGCTACTAATTTGATATTAACGGAAATCTGATGTCAAACTTGACAGGATCAATGCCAGCAGGACCTTTTGCCATGTGTCAGAGCTTTAAGTGAGTTATCATATATGCCTGGCGAAGATATCCATCCGTCACCATACCCGCGAATACAATCTTACGGATGCTCCGAACAAAGGTGCTGGCAAATTATGAGCTGTGTACCATTGCTGGACCTTTATTGATACACCGAAAACTGACATGGCATCTTAATGCACAAATTGTATTTGATCTCCAACGATGGATGTATTAGCCGGTGTTAAGTCTACCTAAGAGTCACTGGGGACCCCCCCTCCCCTATTAGTCTACTCCCATCGTTTCAGTGTAATGCTCTTTCATTGTACATCCCCTATCTATCACTTACCTCGTTCCCTGTTAGACTCATTAATGACATGGACAAAAGTACTCTTGTCATTTGGGATTAGAAGGAGGCAATCGGCGGGAGGAGAAGAGTGATCGGCGGATAACAGAAAACTGAACGTGTTCTAAGTTTGGTTCACAAAAAGATTTGTGAATGGAATATCTGACTTAGTCACCACGAAATCACCAGATTTTAGAACTTCCCAAGTTTCATGGTCAGTACACTTAAATATCTTTATTTGGGCAAGACAATTGGTACAAGTCGAGTATATTTTAGAGATCAGGAGCAAAGTGTATTTGACTTGCTCCCCACGGGCACCAAGACCAAGCTGCCACTCCCTGTCTACTTGCGTAATCAAAGTAGACTCTCTACCTGTTTCATATAACTTCAGAATTCTTTTGCCATCTGCGGAAGGCTGACCAAGTGCAGCTCGGATTGATCTCTGAAGATTTTTACCTCTTCAAAAGCACACCCACCATATCTTCTGTTCATTGAAGCATATTGTGGAGTTCGTGACATTTCAGTTATGGGATACAAAGTTTTCTAGCTGCAAAAGTTGACCTTCAAAGGGGGTCATAGTAGACCATGATATTGGTTTACATTGGTTACTCTACACCACGCTTAAAAACACTTCAGTAAAGATGTTTTTTTTTTTGATGGATTGTCGATGGTGATTGGTGAATAAAGACCAGCTTCAGTGCTTATGGATTCAAGATACTTTGGCGATAGCATGAAGTGAAGCAAAAGAAGCATGGACCTCACCAACCCTCAAAGCCAGTGGTATTTCCGTTGAAAGATGCAGTTTACATTTGCTCTTCGTGCAAGTCAAGATCAAGGTAGGACACTTTGTGATGAGGACCTACACAAAAGTGGATATCCCTTGAGCAAGGAAAAGCACTGTAGGCCTGGAGGGGCAGTATAATCAGTTGGAGGGCTCCTTAACAATCTGGTTTCCATGATGGTCACTGATGATAGTCCGGAGAACACCAATTAATTGAAACATTTGGGCCTGTAGAGGGAAAAGATAGATCCGAAGGCTTTGCAAGTAGGCCTTTCTTGGAAAAAGGGTTTTCAGTACGCGGAAAGGTAGATCGAAGACCTTGTAGTTCTCCCATAAAATTACCCAATCTCGTGCCCTATTGCTCCATCCTACGTCTTCCGTGTATTATTTACTCATAAATTATTGAAGTCTGATCAACCCAAGCTAAATAAAGTGGCATAAAAATCAGTACTTACTGGAAGTATTAATTCACATTTAAGCACTCTAATTGTAACAAAACATTTTAAGTTAACTTTAAAATATGCAAACAGCTCCATCCTAGAGCCAGGCCCCATGCAGTTCACGCAAATGCCTAGGTCTTTAATATCCCACCGTAAATTTACCAAAGCGCCGGCGCAGGTGAAAGTCGCACTGAGTCTATGATGAATGGTGTCTAATAAGGCTTATCGGATTATAATTTCGACGGATAACGGATTATAAAATCGGCCCAGGTTCCGTTGGACTACGTATAATTGAAATTGGCGGCCATTTGAAATTCAAGATGGCGACTAAACCAAATTAGATACAAATTGAGGAAATGCTTGTTATAGAATCATAACATGGGTATGCCACACTTTCACTTTTACGTTACTCACAAGCAATAGATATGGGACAAATTGTGACATTATGTAATTAAAAAAAGTCGACCATTTTGAAATGCAAGATGGCTGCCAACCCAATTAGTGACAAGCAGGCAATGTTTTTATGGAATCGCTGGTAGTCATCAAACATGGGTATTTTGCCACCATTTTTACTATTCTAAGTTGCCCATAAGCCGAGATACGGACATAACATAGTTTAATAAATGGCGTTGTCATTTGAACTTCAAGATGCGGCGCCCAAATTTCAATTTCAGATTTCAATTCAGATCAACTTTATTTCATTCAGACATGTTTCATAGAATACAAAATACAATCATACAATAACAGTCCTTTGTAGACGATAGCCATGTACTGATCTTATTGTTTGATACTATAAAAATATTCATGTTATATGTACAAAAGATATATTGCAGGTAGATGTTTGATCAGATCACAACTTACTCCACATGATACATTTATATAATAATAATACTATAGTTGTTAATCATGATTACATTCTAATCCCCACAGCAATGTATACAAAATGCACAGTGAAAGAGCCATGTATGAGTTTAAAATGACAATTCTTATACGTGTAATGATGCAAAATAAGCCCCAGGGTGCTTTCAACTTTTTGATCTTACCCCCCTCCTTATATAGAAAAAACTTGGATATTTTATAGCCATCAAGATCAAAAATAAAATTTACGAATTTTAGCATAAGCAATATATTACAATTACAGAACCGAACAGTACCAAAGCGAGTACCGTGACAAGGACCGACTAAGTGTAAAGGGTGTGTAATCCAAAACAAGGAAGCACATACACCGAACACATGTAGAAATCAAAAACGTGCATGAGTAACATTATTCATAATCATAATTAAATAATAGTGGTTTCTTATATTTAAGTTTAAAAAGCTATTTAAGGTTTTTAGCATTTTGTAAATTGATGTGTGTGCCAGGTTTGTTTTCCATAATTTTTGGGCCTACATAAACAAATGGAATTTCGTGTTAGCGAGAAGTGCTTTATGATTCTGGTAATGATGTGCATTACGTGTGTTATGAGCTGTGTACGTTTCGCTGTTTTTTGTTCATACGCCCTTGCCCGACTTCGGTCGCTTACTGACTGACGAATACCGGTCCACTGACCCCCCGGCTCGTTGGCGTTTCTCTTTTCCTCACCAACATATGTTCAGGGTTTCCCGTGTTTGCAATCCTGTTTTTTGGCGTGGGACAGGTGCGGCTCCTTAATAGCGCCACTACAATTGCTTCTTTTTGCAGCCTCAGATTTTATCCCGCTTAGTTGTTTTCGGTGCGGGTCCATGGGCATAGGGTTTTTGGTGTTTAGAATCTGTTGACAAGCCCCCATGCAATATACAAATGAGATGTAGTGAGGCTAAGTGTATTATCCAGTGAGCCTAAAATATTGGGGGAGTGTCTGTTGACGTTTCCTAATCTGCCAGACCCCTTGGAAATTTTTTTTTTGATTTGTTGATTTGGTTGAGATGATAATGCCATCTTAATTTACTATCGATTGTAACGCCTAAAAATTTCGTATGGTCAACAGACTAATGGAAATTTTTTTCAATATTGATGTTGATTGGTGGAAAGGGGCAGTGGCTTAAGTGATGGAAGTGTTGGAGAGGGGGGAAAACTGTCTTGTGGGGCCACGATTAAATACGAGGGAGTTGTCTGGGGTGTTCGAAGCGAGGGGTAGGGGTGGTGGAGAGGCGAGGGATTTCGGAGGAGGGGGAAATTATAGGGATAGCAAAGGAGAGAGGAAAACTCCGGGGGATGTGGTGGGGGGGTGAGCTTGGAGAGAAAAAAGGAGGTATGGCTGGGGGACGGAAGATGGGGAACGGAAATGCTAGAAAGGTGGAGGTTGGCAAATTATAGGACGGAGGAATGGACATAAAGAGTAATGTTGGTATGGGGATGGAGGGAGTAAAGTTCTGGGAAGAGTAAGGGGGAGACGGGATGAGGGCAAAAAGAGGAAAAAGAGACGGGAAAAGGGACGGATCTGTGTGGATGAGAGTAGGGGACTGGAGGGGTGGGTGTCAGGGAGGGGCCGATTTCTTGTTTGTTGTTCCTTTATGTTTTTCTGTTTTAAACCAAGTTTGGGCAGTGAATAATAATTAGTTTTGCTGTTATTTAGCGACAGTTTTGTTTGCTGTTTGAACCATTTTAGAAAACATGTTGGAATTCTCGATTAAAAGTTTTGGATGGAGTGTACTCATTGTCCGGATTTGAAAGGAAGATGTTCGTATCATCGGCAAATAGAACATAATAAACATGTTTTGAATCATTAGGGGATATCGTTTTTTACATCGATAGGAAGCGAAGTGGACCAAGTATTAGAGCCTTGTTGAACACCGCATGAAAATGGAAGGAAGTCCGAAGATTGGAGATTAAAGGAATTAAAATTTTTCCTATCCCTGAGATATTTTAAAAGTATTTAAGAGGAGTGCCACGTACATCATAGGAGTAAAGTTTAGAAATAATGATAACTTGGTCCATAGTGTCGAAAGCTTTATAAAGATCAAGGAAGATTCCTATGGTTTTAAGCTTTATTGAGAGAGCAGAAGAATTTTGTGATATATGTCAAGTAGAGCAAGATCTACATGGAGTGTTTTTTTCCTGAATCCGTTTTGGTTGTCTTGCAGGATGTTGTTAGCCGAGAGAGTTGTCAGTCTATGTAGATAAGGCGCTAAGAACCTAGAAAAACAGGGTCGGCTAGAAATCGGGCGGTAGTTAGAGAAAGTTTGATCTTCCTTCTTGTAGATAGGGATTACTTTTCCGATCTTGAAGATGAAGATACAACTATAAAAGAAAGGTTGAAAATATGAACAGATGTTTGGAGATAGTTGTACAATGCTCTTGACAACACCGGATTTACATCATCAAAACCAGGACTTTTGCCAGTTTTAGAAATTTTTTTGGTGATTTCGATAATTTCTTTTTCCGACTAGGCGAGAAAAAGATGGAGTTATTAGAGTATTATGAACAAAATCCTGAAATGCAGGCCGTGGTGTGATTTTGCTGGCAAGGTCGGGTCCTATCTCGGCAAAGCATTTTTTGAATTTACTGGCAATGTCACGTGGATTTGTAATTTTTGATCACCGTCATGAAGTAATGATGGGTTTTTTCTTGGTTTGTTTACCAAAATGTCATTAATTATTCGCGCAGTAAATGTTGATATTATTTTTATGGCGTTAAATTTATTATCGTAGTACTTTTACATGAAAATACGTATTGCATGAGTGAGGTTTATTTCTGTATTTAATATATTCATTTTTTGTCATTTTCATCCCGAGATTTGATGTATCTTTTGTACAAATGTGTTCCTATTTGATGGATTTAATAATTCCCGCATTAATCCCAGTTTATTAATCTTTACGTTTATTTATCTTTTCCCTAACAATAGGGTTGTTTGTTGTACTATGGGGAGAATTTAGCCATGAAGATGTTAGACGCTTCATTTGCTGATCCTTACAAGTAAGATAATGCCTTTCAATGGAATCCCTGGTATCCCACATGGTATTGCCACCATTTTTACCCCTCTAAGTTGCTCATAGTCCGAGATAAGGGAAAAATAATAATTTAAAAATGGCGGCCATTCTGAAATCCAAAATGGCGACTGAAGGCTTGGTTGAAAAAATGGCACCTAACTTTTTTTTAAATCAGCACCCAAAAATTAACAACGTAGGCCCAATAAAATCAATTTTGGCACCCAAAATCCCACGGGAATATAAATATCTGACATAATCAAACTATTAATAAAGAGTCGCTTATTGAATTGTACGGATTTGTTAGGGTTTTAACTAAATGTTACGGGAGAAATATCGGCTTGGTTTGTGTGGATCGAAAATGAGATTTAACGTTTTTTCCCCCCCCCAATGAAATATAGTGGTCTTTGAAATGCAATTCTTGGATAAATCGACGTGTTTACGTAAATGCGTCTGATTAGATTGCACATTGCATGACAAACAGTAATAGTACAATGTTGTCACACGGTTTGATAAAAAGTTGTTTTCAAGTTATAACGTGACATCTTTCTTGCCATTCAATTTCTGAGTCCAATCTGATGGACGGGCTTGTCATTTTTATTCTCCTGTTTGTCCTTCTTTAACGTTACCATCTTTATTTTGGTTCAATCAACTCGGTATAACCTTGTTAACTAAAATAGTAAACAGTTAAATACAACCGATCTTAAGACAAATAGGGGATTGTTCTCTGTTCACAATGACTTGTCATAGGATTTGAAGTAACTCAAGTTTGGTTTTCCTCAGTCGTCAACCCCCATTACTACTGCTTTTCACTTCATTGATATTTATCATCCGTGCATTTAACAATATTCACTCGTATTTGTCAGACACACCAAAGATAAAACACTTGAATTTGGCCAAGTTGCTAGGTTTACTCTTCTAAATAGGATGTAGGAAAACACTATAGGTGCTGCCCTACAGACGATAAAATACCATGGATAAAACAACACCGCCTATTTATTTTTGTAATTGTTTTTTGAAAAAAAGGAAAAAACCAACAACAGACAGTATTAGAGCGGAGATTTTAGTATTTGAAAGACATTAATTTAACTTTCAAGGTGGTGAACCTGCTCTAACGTTCTTAGTAAAACTTGGAATGGGTAAATTTGAGGTAGGGTTGCAAAATATCCTTTTTTTCAAAACGCAGTTGAACGCGTATCAAACATAGAATCGGACATGGAACGAAAATACATAATTGCCATTTAAGAATGAGTTATAACTTTTGAATATTCTCAGTAATTTTGAAATTATAGCACCAACTTCAAGGATTGCATTTATTTTAGTTCACTCTAAGCGTCTCATCCTATAACTATCAGTTATCAAAATTGTGTCGCTACTTCTTAAAATCATGTTCTAAAGTAAAAGAGACAACCTGGGTGTCAAAGGATGTGTCCCTGAGCTGTGTGATCCATCACTCAGTTTGTCTGTATGTATGTAAAGGTGTATTTTGTGATTCCAACATTGTTGTTTAATTCATTGTTCGCTAGATATCGTTTTGAGAAAGCCTATTCACAAAGTTGATCCCGGTCCTTGTCGGTTTTGTGTTATGAAGCAATTACTTGTTTCCCACGCTCCCATAAGGCCACTGTGCTGTTCTGTCCGTTACAAAGCTGCAAATTTCTTCACAGATACGAAATTTGCACGTAGGATTGGGTATAGTGGATTACTAATTCTAACGGTTCAGATGATATATCAAATCTCAATTTTTGAGGTTAGTCGGGGGGACGATGTTATGGATCACGAATGCCCCTTTAATATATATTAATAATACAGTGTGAGTCAATAAAAACCCAAACCACTACATTCAGAAAGAATTTTTCTTCAAAGGTTAAAACGTTTATTTTTTGCTTGAATCTTTGCTTGGTTGTTTACAGGGATAAACTGGCTATCAGAAGAATTTTATTCGTGGCTTTCGGGCTTTGGGTTCATAAACTATTGCAATTTGCCGGAGAGACCTAAAAATTCCCGTTTGGCCGATGTTAGCCATACAATGCGGAGAGACACAGACGTATACCATATTAGCAAACACAATTCACACAGCAATTTCAGATCTTATCGATTTCTTCTCGATAAAAAGCATATCAGTTTGAATAAAATGAATCTATCGTGTAACAAATTATAAGAAAAATATCTTCAACAAAATAAAATACCATTGTTCAAGCTAAGAGGTCAGTATTGAAAATCACTCCATATCAATGTCCTCATTCATGACATAATGAAACGCTCATAAAAAAAAAAGGGAGAGATTTTTGCTTTTCACTCTCCAGGTATGTATTTGCACAATACAGTACTCATCGTCATAATTGCCAGAAGCACTAAAGTTGCCGTTTCTGTAAAGAAAATTGGAATTAAACTTAAAATTTGTAATTTGTGTTAGTGTTTTTATTCAGCAGATTGCGAAATTTGGTCTTTTAAAATTGTTTTCACTTTGGCTCCCAAGTTCCTTGTAGGTTAAAACCACGAATCTGCTGAACCGAAGTAAACTATGGGTCCTACACCAGCTATTTTGACCTTTCTTATTTAGAAATTGAATTTTTTTGAACTTCACATTTTAATCAAATTAAAAAAA
>JAMKCH010050906.1:0-10253 GCA_023653785.1 Ophioderma brevispina
GTGGAGTAAAAGGAGTTAGTTATTTAATATAGGCCTATAAGGTGTTCATTTATTTGAACTGATTTTTAGTTTGCCATATTTATTTAGCAAAGAAAACTCATTGAACTATTTTCGACTATATAAAATATATTTACATTTACCGTTTCTCCCCGTTTTCGCTATACTTTTAAAAGTTATGTATTTCGATATTTCGATGTGTATTGTAATTTTATAATTCATAAGAAGATGCTATAGTTGTTATATTTTATTTTTGTAATGTTTATTCAGCAAGAAGGAGAGAAAAACTCATTGAATTATTTTAGGCCAATATAAAGTATATGTCTATTACATATTTCGCCTCATTTCTCTATATATACTAAAATTTATGTAATTGCAGTATTTCGATGTTTAATTGTAAATTTTAGAATTCATTAAAGAAGATTGTATAGTTTGTTATATTTATTTAATGTTTATTTAGCAAAGAAAACTCTTGAATTATATGTATTTAAGCCTATAGAAAATATGTGGTTAAAATATTCTCCCTAGCAAAGTTACACAATCTCTAAGTTTCTCTGTACAGTTTAAATGTTAATTTAGTATTTCGATATTTCGATGTATAATTGTAAAATTTACCCATTCCTTAAGAAGATGTATAATGTTATATTTCATTTTTGTAATGTTATTTTAGCAAAGTTATACCATTTTCTCTCCGTTTTCTCTGACTGCAGTATTTTAGTTTTGTATGTTATTTATAAAAGCAAAGTTATACATGCTCTCCGTTTCTCTGTACAATTTTAAATGTAAATTATGTATTTCGATGTATGTATTAATGGTAAATTTACCCAATGGTACATTTATCATCTTTAAAGAAGATTGTACAGTGTTCATTATTTATTGAAACTGAATTTATTTGATTTTAATTATTGTATATTTATTTAGAAAGTTCATTGAATTTTTATATATGTATTTAGGCCTATGTAGTTATTATTCTTCTTCGTGCCTCTGTAATTGAAAAATTTGTTAATATCAATAAAATGATATATTTAGACTTTGCTTCTTTAAACCTTGTAGTTGTAGTTCAACGGACAACCCCTAACGTACGTATTTATAGCTTACTCCTTTTCTGGACTTTAACATACGTTTCTAAAAATTAAGACACTGTATTTGCAATATTTAAGCATGATGTTATAATGATGCAGTATGCATTTTTTTTTACTAAAAATGAGTTGAGATCGAGTACAAATGATATTAACACAAGAATTGAGGTGTGGACACTCCCCATGGTTCAATTTTGAGCACTTTTAATTTGGGGACTCTTTCGGCGTTTTGGCGACTTTTCGCGCCTCCCACCCGCGAATTGGCTGAGATTTTTGCAACCCTGTTATTTAGTCGTGTTACGATGACTGCGCCCCAGTCAAAGAAACGAGCGAAGAACGTGCGAGGAAAAGGCAAGCAACACTTCACTGTGAAGAACGTTGCTTTCTCGCCTTATGCCCCAGAATGGTGTTATAATTGATATCATATGTGAATCAATT
Organism: Ophioderma brevispina; assembly: GCA_023653785.1. NCBI lineage: Eukaryota > Metazoa > Echinodermata > Ophiuroidea > Amphilepidida > Ophiodermatidae > Ophioderma > Ophioderma brevispina. The sequence goes on from JAMKCH010050906.1 coordinate 1,515, forward strand.
GAAATGGTAAATTTATACTTATCTGGCGTAATTTACGTGATAGTTGTGATGGGATGTCATGCATCATATCATGTGTGTTTTTTGCATTGTTCGGTGCAGAATTTTGATGTCACTCTTGCCAGAATGTGGCAAGTACTAGGGCAAATAGTCAAAATTAGGTCTATCTACCTGAGTTCGGATTCTGCATTGTATAGGAAGGAATTAGGGAAAGAAAGAATTATTGTATTGTCTGACATTGTGCCTGTGCCACCTCACTTAGTCTAGGCATAGCCGTTCACGTAGCGGCGCGTTGCACGTAGTCCGGACCTACCTCTACTAACGTACGTGCCATATGATAGTTCTATTGAGAAAACGGGAGGGTGCTGTGCAGCGGACCCATGCGAAGAAGCAAATCCAGATTCAGTACAAAAAGAGCAACTTATTGACATAATGAAGATTATTGAAAATCTTGATGAAGTCCTAAATTATAGGAGATCCACAGAGATAGGTGTTTTCAGACAATGCCCGTACTTGCGTTCTCTTTAAAATCAAAATAGTGATAATTAAATGTCAATGTATTTTGTTGGAGCAGAAATCGGGCATCAGTTTGAAGTAAATTTTTGACAGTATGTGACATACATAATGTGGGGAAGGAAGGGGGAAAAAAGTATCTTTGATTTTTAAAATGAAATTTCCAATTGATGGTGTGCACAATCCATTGTTTTTGAAAAGAACAAAAATCAGTCCACTCAATTCAAAACCTTTGGCTTTGCTTTCAGGAAGAAGTAAACAGGCTATTGATAATTTGAAGTTTTTATGATCATACTTTTTCATTTACATCTTGTTTAGCTCGAAGATAATTATTCACTGAAAGTTAAAAAAAAATTGCCCCGAGTGTTAGTCCCAGTATGGACCAGGCCAGTGACCATGTTGTACAAATGCCATAACAAGTTCGATATCGGTAGTGATAGGCCCACCATTTTCGATATAAGCTAATTAATTATTTATGCAATAAACGCATTCATGACGGAAACCAGGGGTGATGACGTTAGCTAGTAAATAGCGCAACGCACGACTGGCGAACTTAAGCTACAGATTCATGCAGATCAGTTACAGTACGCATCCATCCTCTTGATCGAGTGTCCGATCCCGGATTTATTTAGGATCCTGTATGACTTCAGGGAGTGTATCTCTTCACATTTGGATATTCAGTCATGACGTGATGATGCAGGGCGTACGCAGGATTTTTTACGGGGGTGCGGGTCTTCAAAAAAGTGGACCTTTTTTGGAAAATGGACCTCTAACCCCCCTAAAAATTGTCATTTGTGGGCGTTTTTTGAACATTTCTTATCACCAAACAATGTTGACTTTTCGCCATTAGTTTCTCTAAATTTTTTACCCTTTTAATAAAAAAATCGCAAAAAGTTGGACCCTTTTTTCCTTTTGTGTAATTTGGGGGGTGCGACCGCACCCTCACGCACCCCCCCCCCCTGCGTAGGGGCCCTGACGTGATGTTATGATCAGTGACTCCAGCATGTTCAAAATGACTGAATATGAAAAAGCAATAAATAAATCAAAATACTTCAGACACTCACATTGGACTAGAAAAATGACCCCCCCCCCACCGTGAAGGGGAAAGTCAACTATGGTTGATTTCCACAAGCAGTCGCAGGTATTGGGGTGTTGTTTGTGAAGGTGATGGACCCCCTCAAAAGATGGAGTTTTTTGAAAAATAAACTCCAGCTGATGAGGCCATTTGGTGAAATTTTCACACCTTTTAGGGGTATATAAGAGCTTCATTTAAATTGTTTACAATCAGCTTTAAAGGTGCTTGTTCCAGATCGCCTCTGGGAACAAGGCCGTCCCCAGAGGGGGTGTGGGGGGGTGACCCCCCCCATTGACAAAATGTTGTCGGCAAAATGTAGACCTTGGCGGCGATAAGGGTATAATGTCGGCCGCAACTGATTGATGCGCGGATTATCGGTGCGTGCTGCAAATTCTCAGCATTTGTTTGGTTTGTGTCTTGTTTCATAGCAGGAGAAGGACTTGCTCCAACCCCCCCCCACCCCCCCACCCCCCCCCCCACCCCCCTCCCGCTCTTCAGAATTCGATCGAGTGAAAAATATTTGGGTCTACCTGTCGAGCGCAAGCGAGCCGAAAAATTGATAAGTTATTTAATCCGACCTGATTTTGTCGGCCAACACACAGACTCAACCCCCCCCATTAAAAATGGTCTGGGGACGCCCCTGATGGGACCTCCCCCCCCCCTCCTCGGTTTACCGGAATTAGTATAAATTTGTATCGGAGTATGAAAGGCCATATTTTTCTCATTATCGTTCTGAAATTTCATTTCAAATGCACTTCTTTGCAAAGATATAAAAAAACTGATATTTTGGGGTTAACCATATATTAGCACGTAGTGAATAGGGTCTTGCAATGTGCATTATCGCTTCTATATTATTGCAACACAAGGTTTGTTTCCCACGCTGCTTGAGGGTAAGTGTATGCAGGTGCCAGGCTCTCAAATCAAGTAGAGACCACAATACACATAAAACGAAACCCCAACTTTAAATTCTCGGCTCCTGATGCATGCAAATTATTCGGTCAGTGAGTGCAACAAAGTCGAAACTGACATTTTGGCAAAATTGAGGTTTTGCTTGATTTTCGAAAATACTGGTAAAACACAAAAATTCAAAGCTATATTGCCAGCCTCAATCAAAGTCAATATTTTATGAAAGAAAGAACACATTCAAAACAATTAACAAATACAAAAAATTGAGCAAAAAGGTGATGTGATCTGGGAAAAACCCGCAACATGTTCGCAAGGACAGTTTTGAAACATAAAGAAAATACCTTAAAAAAATCTGTTATGTGTACTTATTTTTTGTCAGATTGTATAAGCATAACTTTTGATATGTGTATCAACTTTGCAATGATAGTCAAACCACTAATATATAATTTTGCACCATTTTGTGGCGGGGTTTTCCCAGTCGCAATCACCAAATGTCCAATATTGGCAGATACGAACTTGTTGCATTCACATTTTGCAAATTACTGTGAGCCATGCTTTCAAAAATGTGTGATGGTGTGGGTCATCGGGTTCGATTAAGTCTGAAAAATAAACAATATCAAATGGGATGCATGAGACTTACAAAATGTAATGGCCTTGGGTAGTGCCACACGAGTGGGTTAAAGGTCATCGAGGGTCAAAGGTCATTTAGAGGGGTCAATAGAGTTCATGGCCCCAAATGGGCAGATTTAAAATTGCATTGTTTTTCACATAAGGTGATCAATTTTCAAGCAACCTGGATCTAACATTGTAATTGGGTGGTTGCGGAGTGCCACATGTTGGTGGCCGCATGTGACCTTGGTGACCTCATTTGAACTCTGTCCCCCATTTACAAACCATGACGGAGAAAACCCATGCGTCGGTGGTGAAAACTATTTGTATTTATGTAGTCATTATGCATTCGCTATCTTGCAGGCCAGTCGTTGCTGTAGGAGATACACCCAAAATCCTGGAAGAGATCAAAAGGTATTGCAGGTTATACAATTTTTATTATCACAAATGAGTTTTAGTGTCTGTTTGTTTTATCCTGGTCATGGTTAAACAGCTGTCCAGTGACAACTCCTATATTTCACACCTGTTTGAAAGTCTCATGGCAATACCAGAACAAAACAAAAATATATTGATTTTGACACATTTTGATTAGGTCATCTGATGTTATCAGAAAGGCCTTATGGCAGCATGATTTGTGTGTGTGTCTGTCTGTGTGTCAAATATTTGGTATACGCTTTTGGTTAAAAAGTCTAGCTTTTTAGTACAGTGATGGACACCATGTACAGTATTTTTTTCTGTTTTGTTTTGTTTTAAACGGTGACTTAAAACATTACCATTTTTGTGTCGCCTGCCTTAAGGCAGAAAGATGTATATAGATCACTTTGTCCCCTGTAGTCTGTTGTTGATGTCTGTTGTTGATGTCTGTTGATGTTGTTGTTGTGAAAAAGGGTTAACATTTGCCTGTAATATCCACATACTTTAATGGATTTAAACCAAATTTGGATCACAGGTGCAACATGACATCCCTCATTTGTTGATGAGGTCAAAGGTCACATACCAAGGTCAAAGGTCATGTGAGGTCAAGTTGTAAAATAGGCTGAAAATGTAAAATTGACCTCATTTGAAAAGTTGAAGTTCAATTGGAACCAAACTTGAGTCATAGGTGCAACATGGGATCCCTCATTTGTTGATGAGGTCAGAGGTCACATACCAAGGTCAAAGGTCATGCAAGGTTAAGTTGTAAGATAGGCTGAAAATGTAAAATTGACCTCATTTGAAAAGTTGAAGTGCAATTGGAACCAAGCTTGGTTTATGGAGTTTACATGCAATCCCTCATTTGTTTTAGGTCAAAGGTCACATATCAAGGTCAAAGGTCATGTGAAGCCTATCATTCACAAACCGCGACGGCAGGCGACACAAGCGGTCCGAGGACCGATGTATGGGCTCAAGTCATGGGTCCATGCAACAGTCCACTTAACTTCTGTGCAGGCAGACTGGCTTATGGACTAACACAGTTTCAAGTTCATTTCAGCATATGACTTGACTGTTATTATTAAAATCAGACAATCAACAAAATAATCAAAAATCAGATTCTTGCATTCTGTATTACAAGACTACATATCCTACAAGTGATCTAGAAAGTAAAGTGGACAGACCTGTGTATACAGGAACAGTGTCCATCTCTCTTTCGAAGGGATTGGGCCAGACTTAACCATAAAATGTTGCTGTAGGGGGATTGCTATACCTCTACAATGAGTCTGTTGCCTTCCCAACATTGAATAATGCCGGTACCCATTTATACACCTGGATAAAGGGGAGTGAGGGCACATGTGGTCCAGTGGATAAAGCGCCCGTCCCGCAAGCCAAAGGTTGTGGGTTCGAGCCCTGCTGTGGCCAATGTGTTTCGCCCTTGAGTAAGGCGCTTTACCTCAATTACTCCTCCCTACCCAGGTGTATATATGGGTACCGGCATTATTCAATGTCGGGAAGGTAACAGACACGCGGTAGAGGAGGTGTAGCGAGCCCCCTACAGCAATATTATATGGTGGAGTCTGGCCCAATCGCTTCGAAAGAGAGATGGGCACTCCGTTCCTGTGTATACAGGTCCGTCCCCTTTACCTTTTTTTTTTAAAGGGGAGTAATTGAGCTAGGTAAATTACCTTTCACATGGGGGTGGAGCACATTGACCACAGTGGTCCTCAAACTCATAACCTTTGGCGTGTGGGTCAGGAAAATAAAATGAGAACTCTACAGACTTACCCGTCATCTTTAAGCTATTCCTGCAATCAAATACTTTGACTACTTTGCGTAGTCAGTCGAGTCAAGTTTTCTTTGAGGGCCTGCTACTGGTATCATGATAACCAGTACTACGTGTCCCAGGGCTAGGTTGTCGGCAGCTAAATTGTCACTCCATTGGGTTTCTAAGGAAATCTGATGAGGGTAGCTGGTTATCCTAGTAGAACTAAAAAGAAGATCTACCTACAATGGCGTCGGCTCTGGAGAGTGGCCATCCAGCACATTGACGTCAGTGGTCAATTATCTTTTGCTTCAATAAATCCTCACACAGCAGTATTGCTGTGAATGTGAGGTGAATCCAGCCACCCCCATTAGCGGGGACAAAACCAGATTTAAAACTTTGAGTGAGGTATGGGTGGGTGAAGTTTAGGGAATGTGGGGAGTTGTTGCAAGGGAAAAGATATCCTTTGAAGATGAAAGGAATGGTGTATAAGAGTTGTGTGAGATCAGTGATGCTGTATGGGAGTGAGACGTGGTGTCTGAGTGAAAATGAGATGGGGATTTTGAGGAGATCAGAGAGAGCAATGATGAGAGCGATGTGTGGTGTGAAGTTGATGGACAGGATGAAGACTGAGGACTTGATGCAGATGTTGGGTTTGGATGAGGCGGTGGACCGGTTGGCGAAGGCCAATAGTGTACGTTGGTATGGGCATGTGTTGAGAAAGGATGATGAGCATGTGTTAAGAAGGGCTTTTGAGTTCGAGGTGGGCGGTTTGAGGAGGAGGGGACGTCCAAAGAAGACATGGAAGAAACAAGTGGAGGAGGAGAGTAGGAGGGTTGGGTTGAGGATGGAGGATGCATTGAATCGGGTGAAATGGAAGGAAGGATTCAGGGCGGTTGCTGCAAATGTGAGGTGAATCCGGCCACCCCCCGTTGACGGGGATAAAACCGGATTTAAAACTTTGGTTTAGTGGTAGTGGTTTGCCCTACTGATAGTGTCTTAAGGTTATTATTAAAGCTACAGCTATATACAACTCTGGTGTGGTTTCAAGTCAGCATGTGTCATACAACTTTATCCGTGTACTTTGTAGGTAGTCAGGATTTGTGAATTTGACCAATTTATTGTTGCCTTCGCAGAACTTTTGAACCCTACAAAATTCTGCCTGATATGAAGAAGATGAAGGAGGTGGGTACAAATTGGTCAGACAAGAAGTGGACCACAAAATCTCTAGAGCGGGTGGAAGAAATGAAGAAGCTGAAAGCAGAACTCAGGTACTTGTGCATTTTTATATACTTTGTTCATCACCAAATAGGCAAGACTCTTTACACTGTGATTTGATATAGAATAGTGCGGGTGCAACTGCAAGCAACACTACCGCAGCAGACGCAATGCGTGATGTATGTGCGGCGCATGGTTGTGGCAAGAGGCGCACGCGTAAAACAGACTTTCATGCGCGGATAAACAAAAGCCAAATAAATTTTTGCCTATAATTAGGTGATGAACAAAGTATGCTTTAGATAAAGGGCGAGAGACAGACCATTCGCGAATATAATTGTCCTCTGGAGGTGTGTTGAGCTTGCTAGTTTCTGACCATGTCGAGCCGCACGCTTGCATATACGTCGTGCAAAGAAGGAAATGCGATTTTTTTTTCTAATTATTCAGTACCATTTTGAATACACAGTTTCTAATTTTATGGTTAAAAGGAACATAGGCCTAACTATTTTCTTAAAATAAAACACCAAATGTCCTCGCTACATTCGCATGTGTACGAGTCTAGCAGCCAGTAATAGAACAGCGGGAAATCTATTGGAGGTATTCAGTCTTTGAGGTTTCACTTGTATGTATGTGTTGAATACTAAAGCCCAATCCAATCGAAAAACATTTCCGTTCAGTATGTACCATATGACACTACAGAATTTGTATCATTAAATGAGTAGAGACGTGAAAAGCAAAAGGAAAAGGAGTATTCGTTAAAATACGCTTGCAGCTACATGCTAATTAACTGGCCGTGAAGCTTGAACATGTGGTTGTTTTTAATATTAACTTTATCATCTCCTTTTTATTTAAAGATACATTAATATATTTACATATGCTAAGTCCACGTTCATTGTTTGTAATCCATCCCTAACATTATATTCAAATTTATTTTGATTAAAAATATTAACAATATCGCGTCTCTGGAATTCACCTTGACCCCCCCACCCCCATTCTGTAACACCCACACTTTTATATTTTTGAATAGAGTACTGCTTGCGGCGCACGCAATAACAGCATCGCTGTGTCAATTCATTCCTGACGACTTGTTTGTCTCGTACAATGCTTTTATAGAGCCAGATTTTACATCACGCAGTTGGCCTAAATGTGATTATAATTAAATAATGCCTCCCCCCTAAACACTGTGAAGCCGTGTTTCTACACCAATTCCTATTGTGTGTCTCTTTTGTTTCACTGCCTCATTATTTTTTGCGGAACAGGCCTCAAGGCCTTTCCGCAAAAATATTGGGCAGTACAAACAAAAGAGATACAATCGATAACGATGAAAGGAAATAGGGCAGACGTATATAGTATGTAGTTTTAGCATGTGTTTCATTTAGGCCAAGATGAACTTCACAATGTTCTCTAAAATCAATACAGCAATGGTACTATTTTTATTTGAATTTTTTCACAATGGCATATCATCAGATCTTTTTTCACTTGTTATATTTTTGGTTTGTCTCATTTGTGTTTTTCTTTCTTTTCTGTTGTACAATTTTGTGTCACCTGCCCAAGGCAGGAAGACACATAAATCACTTTGTCCACTGTTGTTGTTTGGTTGATGTCGGTTTTGTCTGTTGTTGTTGCATTGTGAAAAAGGGTTAACATTTGCCTGTAATATCCACTACTTTGATGGATTTAAACCAAACTTGAAGCATAGCTGCAACATGGGATCCCTGCATTTGCTGAAGGGGGTGGGGGGGGGGGGGGGGTGAGTCAAGGCCACATACATGTCAAAGGTCACATCCAGGTCAAAGGTCATGTGAGGTCAATTTGGTAAAGTATAATGTTCAATTGGAACCAAACTTGAGTTGTATGTGCAGCATTGGATCCTCATTTTTGATGAGGTCAAAGGTCACCTGCCAAGGTCAAAGGTCATGTGAGCCGATCATTACAACCGTGAGGTTGAGCAACACTCGGGGTCCGAGGACCATTTATTTTTTAAAATGTGAATGAATCATGGGGGTCGATTGGCAATTTTTGTCTCGCCTGAACTGTGTTCGGCAGAGTCTTAGTACTCCTTGTCTCTGTCTGTCCTGTCTGTCTGGCTGTCTTCTGTCTTCTGTCTGTCTGTCTTCCGTCTCCTCTGTCCTGTCCCTTGTCCTGTCTGTCTGTCGTCTGTCGTCTGTCTATCTGTGGTGTGCTTTACGTCCGTGTTCACCGCTTGTGTACTATTTATCTGGAGTTCCGTAAGGGCTATGATGATGTA
>JAMKCH010050907.1:0-11186 GCA_023653785.1 Ophioderma brevispina
CCCTTTTTTTTGAGATGCCTCTGATTTTAATATAGTTGGGCCCTCCCACCCCAAACAAACAATATGGCCCATATTTCCGTATAATCAGAAACTGGGAATAACTTCATTCAAATAATTTTCCTCCACAGCTCTAAGGTAAGCATTCCTTTCATGTGTAACGATGAGTTTGGTTCTGTTTAAACTGTTTGTACATTTAATAGATAATACAAATTATCAAGTTGGACAATTATTAATATCCTAACGGTGAAATAATTTTTTGTCGAAATGTTTCCAAGATTTTACTGGTAATATAGGGTTGAAAGCAATATGCATTTCCATTATTTAAATATATGGAAGAGATAAAAGGAAATGAGAATGTGTATTTTGATTGATGAGTTTCAGAGTGGGAGATAGAGCATATATAATAAGAATAAAAGATGGAACCTTCTGTTGAGAGGATAGAATATGGGATTGAGATGAATGATGATAATGGGAAAATATAGATTAATGAAAGGGAGAAATTTATATGGAAAATATACGCGGAGCTAGAAAGATAGGTCGACGGGGGGAAGTGACATGTTTGTGGGAGGGGATATGTTGATGAACAAAATGGAAGACCTGTTGGCGGGGGTCAATGCTTGATAATTTAACAGGAATAAAAGTGCCAATATGTGAAGCGGCCAATGTGCAAAAGGGTCCCGCTTTATCCATGCTGAATTTGCCGCTTTTTTGAAACCAATAAGTATTACTCAACATGCAGCAGAAAATCACAAAGAACTTAAAATCTGTACTAAATTCGGAAAGTAATAGATACAATTGTCAGAAATTAATGGTTTTAATACATAACATAGTCAACACGCATTGTCAAAAATCGCAGAGCTTCGGGGGCTTTGCCCCCCTGGAGCATCAACAGGGGGACCCCACAAGTCCCTAGGCGGGCCCCTCCTGCAACCCCCCCGTTAGTTCTCGCGCCTCGCGCTCGAAAGGTCCACTTCCTTGAAAAGATCCGCACCCAAATAAATCCTGGCTAAGGCCCGATAGGGAGAAAGAAGACGATGGTGAGAAAAGATTGAATAACAGCATTTAAAGGGATTTAAGGGATGTTGGGTCGAGCGACTGTTTAACATAGGAAATCACTAATTTCGAGCAAGAACAAAGAAGTAGACGAGCTTCACCAAAATAAACTATTACTAACAAAAACTGATGGCCTGTACTATAGTTTGGTAGGGTTGAAAACTTTGAACAAAACCTTGAGTACTAAGTGAGAAAAGCATGCCAACATTCTATTACACCCTTGCTGTAGTTTTAACGTGTAGACATGGTTGAAACGGAATGACTTGCATTTTTTTTTAAATTTTGCATTTGATCCTCAATAAATAATGGGTTTTTACTTGTGTGACTCTTTTAGAGTGGATATTTACTCTTAATCTCACTTAGATTTCAATTCTCCTCATTATAAGTAATGTACTAACTGTTTTTTGTTACAGATATGGTAAAATGTGTAATCCTACCTGTGAACACGTGAAGAATCACCGATCCAAGGAGAGCACGAGCAGCCCATGCTGGCAAACAATATAATTGATTACAGTTTATTTTACAATGCGTACCTGTAATTTGTCAAATCAGTTCATTATTTTACGAAGCAGATCCTTTTGTGTCAATGAAAAGGGACAGCCCCGTATCAACCCCTGTACATGTATAGATTGAGTTTAGTCATGTTGAGAAACGGCTAAATATGAAAGTAACAATACATCCAATAAGGAGGAGCATTTTCTATGGAATTTTTGGTGGTGTTTGGCTTTAAGGGCTAACGTTGACAGTCACCTTTGTTTTATGTTGTACTTCCTTAAGTGAATAAAAAGCTAATAACATTTTAAATTATGCAATTAACATTCTCCATAAGATCAAAGTGGCTAAATTTGTAATGCATTGGGTATAAAATTGATTTGAATGCCATATATATATATATATAGAGAGAGGAGAGGAGGAGAGAGAGGAGAAGAGAGAGCGAGCGAAGAGAGAGAGACTCTGGACATTTCTTATGTTCGGCTAATGAATTACGGATTTACAAATGAATATTTTAGATATGTTATGGCATTTCTTAAGTTTGTAATTTAAAATTTATTCTGCGAAGATTCTGCCTACAGGGATTCACCAAAAACTTGTTTACAATAACAGAGAAAATGGAATTTGCTTAATGGCTATTGAGAAAGTACTATTATGTTTACATGATAGAGATCTTTCTAGGACAAGGCGACCGAAAAAAAATACCTGGGTTGTACTGGCCCGACCCACCCAGATTGTCTTGCCTAAATCAGACATTTTGCCGAAATTATCATTTTGGCGATTTTTTAAAAATATGTTTGCAAAAATTGTTCACTTCTCAAGATTTTTTTTCTTCAGATGTTTGGGGCATTTTAGGCCAATTTTATCCTCCAGAGGATAAAAAATCGCCCGACCGACCCTACTTGAAAGGTCAGCCGCCCGTTTAAAAAAGGGTTTTCCTCACCTAAACATGCTATAAATAGCTTGGGATTTTTTCCAGGTACAAAACAAGATTACAAAATAGGTAATTCCCAGTATGTAATTTCCTCTGGGACAATGGGACTGTGATATTTTGTGCTATTGTGATATTTTGTGCTAATGGTTTTGTTTATACATGGTACAGTCGTAAGGTCTAATTTTAGAGTGAAGTATAGGGCCCTTGCACAGAGCTACAAATTATGTTGAATGACTTTTTTGGTCCTCCAGACAACCAAGCATGAGAAGAATACAAGCGCATGCACCTGGTTCCTGAACATTTCAGCTATTTCGCAGGTGATTACTTTGGATTCTCTGCATGGATTGAGTTGTTCTGGAGGAGGTCTGGCCAAGATAACTGCCTAGTGACCTGCCGTGCAAGCGCGCTATAAACGGATAGTATAAAAAGATGTGTCACATGAGAGTTTGCCAGCCAATTGTGAACTGCTGTATGTAGTATGTTATTGTTTAGTGAACTACCGGTTGCTAAGATCTGGAATTTGGCTGCACTGTGAAGCTCACAATCGAACATAAATTTATTTCACATTTACTATCGCTGTGAAACGTTAATCTTTTACACTTTGGAGTCAAGGGTAGACACAGCTGTGTGAAGCGAATTGAATCCCCAACTGTTGTGCCTAGGGCTGCAAGAATTCGACGTTGAACAAGTAATCTTCAGGATCGCCTAAATTCATGAATGCTCATCAAAAACAAGGAATAATGAAGAAACTTCTCCAGTACTCTAAAGGTACAAAACCTACATTGTGAATCTTATTTTGTAAGCGCGTCATCATTGACATGCAACAAATGAAACTTCACTATGTGTTACGTCACCCTAACAGAGAGGATAAAGTGAGATAGTGTGTAGTTGCTACTAAGTACCGTATGAATTTCATGATTTGAAGGCAGTGCCACTGATTTGAATGATGTTTGGGTCCCTCCCAAATAACATGAAAAACCATGTTACCAATTTTGCATTTGTAGCAAAGGGCGCCCTCGTATATTTTTCAAAAAGGCCGCCATTCCCACCTTATTTTGCACTATAATTGAAGTTATGATCATATTTTGAGGTTTATGTTGTTGTCAACTCAACATTTTATGCTGCCAAATATATTAAAAGCATAACCTTGGAAAATCAAGAGAGTTCGTCAACCATTAACAAAATTAAAATGGCCGCCATCGACATTTAGGTAGTATTTGACATATTTTATGTATTCTAACCAGTGTTTTTAATTTAAACAACGTTATTTGAACTTCCCTGCTTTCATGCATACTCATGTGTGTGCACAGGCACACACGTATCCATCCACACACACCCAGCCCACACACAACCCCACCCAACCCACCCCAAGTACACGTACCCGCACACAAACACACCCAAACCCCATCCAACAGGTTAACGTTACCCTGTCAATAGCGATCTTCACAATTGAAATTGGTGTGTGTATATGCCCGTGTATGGGTGCGTGAAGGGGTGTGGGTGTGCGTGTCCGTGTTGCAATTTAATTTACATACGAGTTGCACCCCACCCACCCCCAAACACACGTACCCACGCACAATCAAAAACGTTACCCTATCAACGTGATCTTTGCAAAACTTACGATTTGTAGGGGTGTGGGTGAACGTGTTGAAGTTTAGTTTACATATGAGTCACATATCATCAATATCGTCGTCATCATCGTCGTCATAATTATTTGGATATCTTTGAATCACGATGCACTTGAGAGCTATAGGTCAGTTGCTAATATCAAATTCATTGCCAAATTGATTGCCGAGGCTTTTCAATCTGCAAACATTGCTCGTCATTCACTGAAATGCCCAAGCGCCATGTTTTCAACTACTCTGTTCCTCTATCTTGGCTCCATTTTGTAGGCCCGCAGGGTTTCATATTGTATACTCATCCAGTCGGTGACATTGTTAAAAAATCAAAATGTGAACTTTCCTCTTATGCTGATGATACTCAGCTTTTCTGTGAGTTTACAAAGATTCCAGGTGATTGTGAGCGTGCTCTTCGTAAACTTTCAAGCTGAATATCTGCATGGCCAAAACATGGTGCAGATATGAATCAAGAAGGGACAGAGTTTATTGTCTTTGCCACAGATACAAATCCTTTATGGTGGTAAGCTCTTCCCGGACAAGCTCGTCATTACTCACCAGATTGTCTCAATTTGTATAAATTATGTAATTATCCTGCCACCTAAGCGAAGGCACGTAAACTTGTTATACCTCATACCAGGCGTTAGATTGGAAGAGAATCATCAAGGGTATTTGGTTCCAAGGCTTTTGGAACAAGCTACCCTTAAAATCAGGAGAGCACCCTCCACCAGGGTCTGTCGGTAGCTTCTGAAAACACACTTGTTCTTGATATTTAAAAATTTTGTTAATTTGGATTGGTTAGTAATGTCTTTATTGCTGTAATTCATTGATTTATTAAGGTTGTATTTTAAGGAATTGGCTGTAAGGCACTGGGTTCTCTGTAGATCGCTATTTTGTTATTCATTATTATCTTATTATCAGTATCTATTGAACTGGCATCCCTATTTATTTTCATTATTATCTTTATTATCAGTATCTATTGAACTGGCATCCATATTTGTGCAGCACTTTTTGCAGCAATTGTGTCAACTGGCACCAGGTGCTGGTGGCAGATTGGTTGACTAAATTACAAACCTAATTGAGTGATGATATTTCAGGATAACTACATTAATTATACCAACTCATGGCTTGATTGCGAGCCCTTAAGCGTTGATTGACCACCCTCTGTTAACAACCACCGGTACCTTTCCAAATGGAAGTTTAAGTCATCAAACCAAAATGATTCATGGAGGCAATTGTTGTGTCTGATGTTTTACCTCAATTAGGCCCGAGTTGTGTTGATTGAACACACAGGAAGATTTTGGCATGCTGGCCACAGATGGGTAGTTGCACAGTGTGCCCAGTCTGGGCATCTGCACAGGGTGGGGCTGGAGACGGAGGACACAGCGTGCCCAGAATGGAGCTGCACATTGGGGCCAGATTGGCATCTGTCAGTCTGGCCCCACAATGGCTGTTCAATGAGGAATTGCCAATCTGGCGGGGATGGCTGCCACTCTGGGCCCAGTTGTCTCCATAGAAATTAATGATTTTGAACCAAATCATGCTTGGTTCCGGTATTTCTCTTCATATTGTTAAGATGGTTAAAATGTTGGCTGGTTCACATTCTTCATTATAAATGATATTTGGTAATCCTGTTTTATCTTAAATTAAGTTTTTTTTTTTTTTTAATGTTCAATTTTAAGGATGGTTTACTGTGTTTTCGACTCCTTTGTGCTTAAGCATTGGTTATTGAGCTTTGTATGGAAACCCAAAATTAGCTTTTTTCATGGAAGACATTTTTAATTACATCTCAATTATGCCTTACAGGACCGTAAGTCCAAGTTACCCATCAATTTAGATAGTCACGAGTTAATCAAAAAATCAAATCACTCTCTCCAGTTGACCTTGTTTTTCGTTCTTGCTTTAAACCCAGGCAGAAAGAAAATAAGGTAATAGGTGAGAAGGATTATATTGAATTGTGACTGGATTGAAAGATGTGGGACTCGTGGGCTGGTCAAATAATAAGTCAAATACGATATCAAAAGTCAGTCTGAAGCATATTACAATTCATTCACTCTCCCAATGTTTTGCCTCCATATAAAAAAGGCTAATATCAAGGTAAATGGGAGAAAAATTGATTTTTGGTTTTAAACTGGACAGAATGACTGGTGTGTGTACACCCTTACTGTAATTGTCACATCCTAACCTGATTCGGGCACCTATAAATTTCAGGATGGTCATCTCAGCCCCACCTCACAAGGCCAGCGTAATGCCTCTCTTCGTTGTATTGTAAAAATAGACGCCCGCTCCGAAATCGAATTAAACACTGATCATAGGCAAGGATGTAACAATTATGAAACAAAAGGTGTACAATTATGCTGATTAAAAGAGCAAGTATACTATAAAGGTATACATTTATGATGACTGAATATTTTATTTAATTGGCTGAAGCAAAAAATAAAATAACCGAATATTATCACATGTATTGTGAGAATCAAATTCTTGAAGGAGAATGCGTCATTGGTTGTCATCTTTATTCAACCTGGAATGTGGTTTGTCCTCCAGATCATTATTTGACCGTTTTGAACAAAAGAGTGACTTTGGGTTCCAGGCAATTTGCTCAAATCAGTCATTTATAACACAAGCATGGGTAACCATTCATGAATCGTCCAAATATCCATTTTGTTTAAAAATCATTATTGTGACTAATGTTGAACAAAATAGCCCATTTGAGTTTAGGCAAAGCTCAATAGCCACTGGAACACAAAGGAGCCAAAAAAATCAGTGCAAACCATCCAAGTGTGCCACTTGTGTCTTTAAAATTGTTAATGATATTTTGAACCGATATAGCCAATTTGGGGTTGATGAGCCAAGGGTTTGGAGGCCAATGATCAACAACCACTGATACGCAAAGGAGCCAAAAACACCAGGAACAATCCCCAGCCTGAACAAAGTGGACACAAGCCAAAGTATTCACCTTGTTTTAAAATCATTTTGAACAGTTTGGACCAAAAAGCTAATTTGGGGGTTCAGGCAAGTTCTTGACCAACCAGTGGTACACAAAGCCGAAAACACCGGGAACAATTCAGGCCACCATCTGCGGAAACCATCCAAAGTGTTCTACTTGATGTTGAAATCATACCAATCTTAACAAATGGAAGAGAAAACACCGGGCACACATCGAGGAGGAAACACCTCCCAAAGTGGCCGCTTTTCTTTAAAAAGTCGTATTTTGACCATTTGAACCCAAAGGGCTAATTTGGGTTTCCAGACAATGCTCAACAACCATTAATACACAAAGGGATGACAAAAACACCGGGAACCATCAGAACCCATCTGTGAAGCATCAAAACGTGTCAACTTTTGTTTAAAAATCATAAAAATCATAATTTAAACCAAAAATAGTGAATCGGTTCCCGGCAATGTTCAAGGAACCATTGATACACCAAAGGAACCGAAAACACCGGGAACCATCCGATCACTTTCCAGAGTATCACTGTAGTTTAAAAATCATTGACAATTTGAAACAAAAATTCAATGGTTCAACGCCTACAACAAATATGATACCACAAAGAGCCAAGTCATACCGGAACCATCCAGAAACCGTCTGGGAATACCATCCATAATGTCCACTTTATTTAAAAAATCATAATTTAAACCAAAATAGGTGCATCGGGTTCCAGCAATGCTCAACAGCCATTAATACACAAAGGAGCCGTAAACACACACCGGGATAACCATCCAGAACCCATCTGGGAACCATCCAAAAGCTGTCCATTTTGTTTAAAAAAAATCATAAAAATAATACAATAGTTGAATCGGGTTCCACCGGCACTGCTTCAAGAACCATGCTTACACAAGGAACCGAAAACCTCGGGAACCACCCAGAAATCATCTGGAAAACCATCCAAAGGTCACTTCTGTTTCAAAATCATAATTTTACTATTTTTAACTAAAATTAGCTTAATTTGGATTTCAGAAAGCTCAATAACCTTTATTACACAAAGGAGCCGAAAACCGGGAACATTCAAGAATGCTCAAAACAGGATACCAATATCATTAATAGATTAAGGGGACCAGCCAACATTTTAACCATCTTAAAAAAAAAAAAAAAAAAAAAAAAAAACCAAGCATTTTTTAACCATCTTAAACCAATATTGAGAGAGAAAAAACCTGGAACCCAAGCATGATTTTTGGTTCAAAATCATTCATTGCCTATGGAGGGCCACACTTGGGCCAGAGTGGCAGCCAACCCTGGCCTCGATTGGCAAAGGCAACTGGGGGGGGGGCAGATGGGCAATTACTCATTGAACAGCCATTGTGGGGCCAAACTGGCAGATGCAAATCTGGCCCCAAGTGAGCTCCCATTCTGGCCACGCTGTGTCTCGTCTCCAGCCCCACACTGTGCAGAGGATACCAGAATGGGCCACACGGTGCAACTACTTACTCTGTGGCCAGATGGCCGAAATAATCTCCTGTGACATTATCCCAATCATATAGTTGCTGTAACACTTTCCAACATGTAAATTTGCCCTGCTACTGGCATTTATGTCTATCCCAGAATTGTTGAATTCTGGAAGATCAGTGCATTCTCAGTGCTCTCCCTACAGTTAAAGGATATGCACTGAGATACTCTGCAGGGGTGCATACTCTGATAAATGTGGGAAGTTCATCAACTATGTGAGTTATATCTGGCTCAAACGCGATTCAACCCAGGAAATCGAGTGGCTTTCATTGGACTCCTCCTTACAAAAACTTCGCTACAGCAAGACTATCGACAGTCAAGACTATTGCGGACTACTCTGATACACAGAGTCGGGTGTATTATGTGTATTGTTTCGGCTACTTGGCCTCACAAAATTACAAATAGCAGGAGTTGAACCTACAATTACTTCACCACTTCGGAAACCAACATCATGTGAAAGATTCGCGAGACTTCGCTACCTTCAAATCTACTGTGACCCGCAAAGACTACTGTTTATGGAGTTCTTTGGGCATGAAGCACTTCTGCCTGCACCCAATCCTCCACCTATATGGAAATGGTACCTGGAAACAACTTTCTTTTTGCTATACATCGAGACCATTTAACGTCTTTCGTTAACCATTTTAACAATCTTCACAATGATGTCTCATATTTACTTGGTAATAGGTGACCAACGGTCAGCTCGCGTTTCTCGATGTATTAGAGTTAAAAGAAAGTCTGACGTTACCATTCTCACTGTCCATCTCAAGAATACCAACACCAACAAATATCTTAATTTGGACCGCCATCATCCAGTATCAGCCAAATGATCCATGCTTTATTCACTGTTTCAAAGAGCTGACAATATTGATTCCGTCGAACACTAAGATACCTGGAAAAAAGCTCAAATCCAACAAGTTTGAAGTCAACAATATCCTTCGAAGTTTACTTTGTCCGTGAGGCGCTGGTACTGTCTCTACCAATGATCGAACCCACACTAAAGTTATTTGCCCTACAGATCAGCTACCATTGAAGCTATACGCAAAGTTCAACAGAAGGAAAATAGGAATATAAGGGTTACGTAAGCCAACCAATAACCTACGACAAAGATAGGATGCCCTAAAGGATCCGAGCTTTTCCTAAGGAACGCAAACCTGGAGTTATCATTCTTTCCTCAGGATCATGTAACAAAGTGTGAAAACACATGGTAAAACAAATAAACTGATGAACACTAGAAAGTGACTCAGACTGGTAATTCTGCGACTGCCAAGTGGGGAAAGCCAACCTGGCATTGACTGGAACTAGACTAAAAAAGACATCCACGTACAGGTTCGCGAGACTTCGAGACCTTCATATCTACTGATACAAACAATCAAACAAACCATACGGTAATGACTAGTATACCCTAAGAACCCTGTACCTGTTATATGTTCTTTTCCATGTGAATCATGTGACAACGTTTGAAAACACATTGGTGAAACCATTCAAATTACTGATGAACAAAATGAAAGGGACTCAGCGCCGGTAACCTACAAATTTCGGTCATCGCCAAGCATGTATGGATCATGGAACATGATGGAAGCGGCCAACATGACCATTGACTGGGACATATGACACCAATTCGGCTGGAATGAAGGAAAACTCATGGAGATTTGCACGCGACAACTATACGCTCTGACCAGTCTAAATATATATCCAAAAGATATAGATATATATAGAAGATATATATATATATATATTATATAGATAATATATATATATATAGAGAGGTGAGAATAAACAAAGATGGAAAATTACTTTCTGTTACAACAGTCGTTTGAACAAGCGAGTTGGCCCACATATGTGTCCATAACACCTGTGTGACTCAAGTAAAGTGATTTGCACTGAAATTATGGCTGAGTAAGCTTACAAAACAAACTTTATTTTATTCGCCTTTCGTGGGGATGAAAGACATACTGAATTTAAGTCAACACACACCGTGTCCCATCTTACACTACAAGATTGTTCTTTATTTGCGACATGTATCGGCGTGGGTGGTGATCAGATGAAATGCCGAGAGCATGTGCCCTTCGTACAGTTTTGTACTAATAGACTATGGGGCTGAGGTAGACCAAATAACAAGTGCGTAACAAATTCCGTCGTCCATTCAATGGAGAAGACAAAAAACCGGTGTAAAATTATTATAAATTCTACTGACATTACCGTCTGTTGCCCCAAATAAACTTGCATATTTCGTAAAAATGAATAAAATCACTTTCTCTTTTAATATCAGGACCCAGGAATATGTCTAGACTTCAGAAAACCATTAACCTAAAGATATTACAATGGATCCGGTATGCGGAGCCATTGTTATGCCAGGGGTTATCACTCACACGATTCGGGTTGCAGTACCAAAAATCCCGTCCTCTTTCAAATAATAACCAGTTTTGCTTATGATATAGGTCGTTGTACCTAAGTTTTCTTCTGAAAGCGCGTTAACTTGAATACAAATGAAGTGGAGCAATAAGTTAGGATTTAATTCTGCCACAGAGTGTTAGTCAAGCTTGCCAGCAACATTCTGGATGAGGTTTGTTTGTTTCTTTTTCCTTTTCGAATAAATGATGAAAAACATGGAGAAAGTTAATTGAACACGCTATATAGAAGCTCAAAG
>JAMKCH010050908.1:0-19915 GCA_023653785.1 Ophioderma brevispina
CGATTTTGTATGATTAATCCAGGAAATGTGAATTTGTTGACCTTTATTATTCTGTAATATACCACGCTCCCTTAAATACGACCAGAGTTATGTCATCTGATCATAAAAGAAATTACGGATAAGTCTACAGCAATGGTATTGGTACATCCTCGTTCATTATCACCTTAAGTCCGTCTGTCGCAAATGTTTAGTCTTAGGACCACAAACTGGAATTCCTTTTTGATTCCAAAATCCTGTGGTGTCTATAAATTGATTCTGAAACTATGTACTGCACTGATCTCCCATACTGGAGATCCACAACTAAACAACTGGCAATTTAACTACTGAAAATTTGACTACTGGCATAATTTTTAACTTGCGAAACCTCCTTATATTTTACGAGTGGTTTATGCCATTTAAAACAGCAACAGCATAAACAGCATAAACATAGCCTAACACTGTCCAATTGGCTGGGGTGTCTATTCTTCCGTTATTTGTCCCTGAGGTGGGAAATAGGTTTTGTCTCTATGGTCATTTGGGGAAGAATTGGATCCTTAGGTGATTGGAACCAATGTTCAATTTTTGGAAGAATTGGGATAAAATGTGGCAAGGAGGGGGAACAATTCCGATTTTCTAGAAAAATAGATACCCCTGCCAATTGGATCTCACATAAATGACGTCATCTGCATCATCTTACATTACTGACATCATGGGAAGCTATCTATTTTGCAATTTCTTTTACAGAGCAGATGGAAAAACCCAGGCTATCCATAGTACTTAGCTCATCTAGCATGATCTCTAAAAGTATAATGTAAACCTGTAAAAATGAATTTTAAGGACAACAAAGGTCGTTAAGGCGTAGGCTTCAAAACTCAACCACCGGTTATCCGCCGGTTACGCCCAGTTCTTTGCGGTTGTAACCAAGTTTCTTTTGTTCTAAACAATGAAACACAGTTCAACTGCCCTGAACCGCTGGTCAATTGGCGGTTGGGTTTGAAGTCGCCCCTAACAGCGAGGGTTAAATCATCGAGAAAATCATCGAGAATAATATGTTTTGTCAAATACTATAAATGTCGTAAATTTGTGTTTACACTTTGTGATAGTTTAAGGAAAATTTTTGATTACACCTGTTTTTTTTTTAAATTCTAAAACAAAACAATATTCCTAGCTCGGCGAAATTCAGGGTGCTCACAATATGATACGCCGCCAAGGGTTTTTCGTGCTAATCCATATTTTAATTTCTCGGGTGGATATCGTCGTTCTGGACATCACTACCGCTACTACTGTTTTGACAAATATGACAAATAGTTTTGGGCAGTTGTCATTGTTTTATTACTACTTCATATGTTGGGCCAAAATTTATATTTCAGTTTTATATGTTTAAGGACATCACGGAGATACACTTCCAACTGATTGTGAAATGTTTAGTTGATTGTGAAATTTTCAGTGTCGGAGAACGCCATTGAAGATTGTACATGGATCAAATGTCAAATTGGTGATATTGTGGTAAAAAATCTCACCAATGTGTTCCTTTTAGTCATGAGGATTAGAAAATCTATAGTTTGGGATCTGGTATGGATCGTTGAAGACTTATTAGCAAAAAGGTCAAAGGTCATATTTCCCCGTTGCCTATGGGGTTCAAAATGAAAAAAAATGCACGGATTTGAATGAAAATGGTCTCAAATTAATCCCCTTACAAAACAGATTCATATTAAGACTATTTTGCCCTATCTAGGCTGTCTCGTTACGATGCATGGTAACACTCGAATTTAAATCCATGTCCATTGAACTCTATCAGGCCAATAACATGACGTACGAGACAACCGCTTCCTGACTAAAAAGCGACATGTTAGTTGGGTCATTTGGAGCAATTCCGCGACCGTGGAGAGCAGAGCATCATTTTTCAGTGGATTTGTCTTCTATGAAGGTTAATGAACAAATTTAGCGGGGGTGCCCCTCGTGAAAGTGTGGGCGGAATCCAGGAGGGGGGAAAAGTCATAATACAGGGGTCAAAAATGAAAAATGCTTGGACTGCTCTAAAAAGGTAACCAGAGTGTTCGTCTTGTTACAAGGATTAAACAAAAGTATAGTTTGTACTACTTACAACTTATGGTTATGGAGATATAACACAAAAATCGTCAAATGTCAAAGGTCATCACGAAAGGTTAAATCTTAAATATTGCTCGGATTTCTTCAAAAATGGGCTCAAATCATTCATCTTTCCTCAGAGACTTCAACAAAAACATTTTTGTACCGTCTAACATATTTTTAAAATTCCTTTTTTCGTGGATTTGAGCCCTCTTGTGACGCGTTGGCAGTATCGTGAATACCAGAATTCCACTCGTTTATAGGCTGTGGAATAATAGACAAATGATGCATTACTGTTCGTACGGACACTTACTAGCATCACTTACCTGAATGGATCATATCGGTGAACACTGCCGTTTTCTTGCTTTTCTGTCAATGCTTCAGCTAGAAAAAGTAACTTATGACAATTCTACAGACTCATCTTTAACTTTTAAGCTATTTCTGCAAATTTCAAATATTTTGACTCCTTCGAATGAATCACTGATAGTGTCTTTAATATCGTTAATAATCAGGAGCATGATCCCAGTTTAAAACTGCACAGAAGTTTGCTGAACATGAAAAGACACCGGCAGAATTATAATATTACTATCACTCAAGTGTATTTTCATCTAAATAATATATTGCTTGGAAAATACATAACAAAATAATGTGGTTAGAGAAAGGCATTGGGGTTTCAGTTTCTACAGTAGTCAGGTTCGCTGAAGTACCTGCTCAAAATTTCTAATTGAATTTTTAAAACGATATGATGAAACAACGTGTTTTGTGTTTAATCCGGAACCTAAATACTCCATTGACACTAATAATGTGATGGTGATAAAGTGTGTACATTGGTTTATTATAGATGGATGGATGTATATTCTCCATCACTCAAAATAAAGCTTTTAACATCTTTGACCATAAATAAATCATTGAATTCATGAATCTTATTATGTATGTCGTCTAAACGAAATGTGCATATTAAGTACCCTATTTTGACATTTGTTCTAATAACTCCATGTTATAACTTTTTAGTCGTTTGGTGATACTTTGTGATACAGTCTAGTCTGTGATTTAATAATGTATACGTATTCATTATATATTTTACTGTCTTTTTTCCTTTAATTTTTTCTTTCCCAATGTATTATTTGTAATTTTGTCAGCACCCTTCTTTTCCCCTGTGTGCTCGATATTTATCATTTATGTTTGTGCCTTAATTAATTTTCATTTCTTTGTTGTTAATGTGTAATTCATGCGTGGGTGCTACTAATACACGCCCTCGGTTTAAGTGGGTCATCGCACATCTCTTATATTTGTATATTATTGATATCTAAATCTATTTATTGTTCTATGAATAATGTTTCATTTTTATATTTGTGACAGATATTTATATTTACCGTATATGTGCAATAATATAAATAAACCTTAAAACTTGAACAAAAACAAAAATAAAACCAGTAAAGTTTGTCTCAAAAAACCGCGCGCAAAATTTTGTTTGGTCCAAATTAAGCCTTTGACCGCATATTTCTTTTTTTAGTTTTGTTACTCACTTGCATGTTTTTTTTGTCATAAAAAACTCAGAAAAAACTGAAAATTAAAAAAGTGGGTCAAAAATGTAAATTAAAAAAATCCCGATTTCGGGGGGCCCACACCCCCATTGGCATTTTTCTAAAAAATAAAAAAAATAAACAATAACAACGACATTTCGGCATTTGGCATTTTTCACATTGCTTAGAGAATGACAAACTGGTTTTTTTTGTTTTGTTTGCCCCTACCCACGTCATCAATCGTAACGACTTGCGCACAGAAACTAAGTGCCTTATTTGTCTATTTGCCCTGATTGGAATTATAACAAACTCTTGGTATACTTGGTAATAACCGTCCTGTGGCAGGAAAAACCTCAATGTGCATTTGACTCTAAAATAAAATCTCAAATAATCAAAAAGTTTCAATAATAAAACCTGATATGTATCTAATCCATGTTGCAATTTACAGGAGATATAAAAAATGAACTATTGGTTTGAACCAGTTTCAGTATGATGTAGAGGCGATTTTTTGTTAAAATGGACTTCTGTTTGATCTCGCTGGATTTCTACACTTTTAAAAAAAATTCCGTAAATTTACGGGGAAATTTCTTGGCAGCAGTATTCCAGTCATTTTTTAGGGTAATTTACACAGAAATTTATGTCAATTACGGAAACTTTGACAGTAATTTTTTCGAAATTTGTCTCATATTATGGAAAAAGTTTTTTTTAATGTTTATGTTAATGATTTTTTAGTTATATTAAAATTATCGGAACCAAAAAAAAAGTCCTGGAAATATTCTCTGCCAAAATTTTTTGAAATATTTCCTAAATTAACATTTTTAGCCATTATTTTATGTTTTTGTTTTTGTTTTTATTGTTTATATTGTTTTCTAAAACAATTTTTTTCCGTAAATTTTACGGAAATTACACAAAAAATTACACATATTGGCTTTAAAGTATTGGGGCCCCACTTTTTACATAATTATGACAGGTCTGTATATGACCTTTGAAGTTACAAAACCCCCCTTTTTTTTTCGTTGCCCAAATTATTTAGTAATTGCCAATTGAACCTTTCCCGCTCCTTTTAATTGCAAAACCTAACAATCCAATATGTAAGATACACTGTTAGAAAATTTTTCCGTAAATTTTTTTTACGAAATTTCTGGCAGCAGAATTTCCAGAGACTTTTGTGGGGTAAATTAACAGAATTTTGCGTCACTTAACGGACTTTGACAGTAATTTTTATTAACAGAAATTTGTCTCATATTATGGGGAAAAATGTGTATTTTTAACAGAAATTTTCCGTAATTTAAAATTACGGAAAGAACAAAAAAAAGGTCGCGAAATTTTGCTGCCAGAATTTTTTAAAATATTTCCGTAAATTTAATTTTTTTTATGTGTTTTGTTTTTTATGTTTTAATTGTTTTCCAAAACAGATTTTCCGTAACTTTACGGACATCTTCTTTCTTAATTTCCCGGAAATTTCTAACAGTGTACAGGATGATCCTGAAGTGGACGGGGGGGTGGGGGGGCACTTCGGGAGAGAAGTACCAACATGCCTCGTGCTAAACACAGAAATATCACAGACACGTGATTTTGGTACCAATAATAGTATGGTCCTCCTCTTTTCATTGCTTATGTTAGCTAATTATAGTGGCGTACTACACACACATTATTTCCCGTTTCGTATCTTGTTGCACTCAAAGAATTCCATTTTGGTACAGCAAAGTCGTATCTACACGTATTAGGCCTAATTCGCCTAACAACAACTGCAATAAAAATTGAGCCTTATACTTAATTATGCGTAATCATATTACTTTTGTAAATAAATGAAGCGCACAAATAATCACTAGTGTAATAAGAATCGTACTACATATTTTGATATGTCATTAAGGTGTTTTTTATACCAAATTAATTATAAATTTGCTAAAAATTAACTGCACTGCTGACCAAAAAAATTGTGGAGATTTTTTTATTCCTTTCATCGCTTTAAAACAAAAAATGAAACGGCTTATCTACAATCTAGTTTTCCTGCTTGATGCACAAGTCGTATCTACCAGTTTACGACTTTGTTGCACTGAACCAAATTCGATTTTGAGTGCAACGAATAGGCGTAATTAGCCTCATCTACATTTGAGAGTTGATTTCCAAAAGTTCTAATCCTACTTTGCCTTGTTCTGAGAAATCCCTTTTTTTAAAAAAAATAACCACATGGCACTTTATATCAATTCAAATATGTTGTTGTCAATGGAGATCATCACCACTAAAAGCCGAAAATCAAAGCTTAGTGTTTACCAAATCGTAACCTACTTTCCCATAAAACCACCATCTCAAAACAGGATTTGCTATCGGAGTCTCAGGTGGAGATAAAATTGAAAACTGCATTGAAATTGCTTTTAAACTCTTCAAGTTATGACTTTGGTTTTTTTTTGTCAAGTTGCCGCCCATTTGAGTATTCTTAGCAAAGTAAAGCCATTGAACTTTATTTTTGATTATTTTCAACACATTCGCTTTTTTTTGGGTGGGGTAATTTTGCTTATAATATACGAACAATTGTTTCATGTAAAACATTGATATTTTTCTCTTTTCTGTTAGAAAAAAAAGTGCGAATTGTTTTCCTTCAAATCCAACTTTTCAGGAATTCCCAAAATGCTGAAACGCCATAACTGTGGAATGGAGTATGCTTGACACGTGAATTAGTATTGAAAATGTGTGTTTTTACTTTTCCTAACTAATAAACAAAATTTCGATCACAATTGGATTTACATAATGTCGTATATCGTACCTAGATGTGCATTATTAAGTATCTCATTTACATATTTGTTCTAAGTGTCTGAAAACCGTAAACGAGCGTGGCGCGGAGACGTCATATTCTAGCTACATTGTTATCTTTTTTTGTGAACAATTTGATTGTAATCACGTCTGCTTTTCTTCGCCAATGTAAATTTGCATAATGATATATACTTTTTTTCTGACGACCATGTTATCTTAAAAAGAGTTCTTACAACCAATATCGTTATGTGTGTACTACACGGGAGTGTATTATCCAATGTAGTAATTGGTTTTGGAGTAAAAGCAATGCAAATGAGTTATCATTTTCAATTCTTTTAAAATCTAATTTGGCGCATAAGAATCAAACAAGAAGAGGGGACAATACAAGAAATGTTTAAATGGAATGTCAACTTGAGATGAAATTTCCGACCGTATCTTTTTACAACAAGCATGTTGGGGAACTTTTTAATTAATCAAATTGTTATAATGATTTTTTTGTTTTAAACTATTAATATTCATCCTTTGTTATTCTAATGGACTGTCCTTCATTTGCTAAATTTATGGTTCATATTCCTTTGTTTCCAGACAAAATACACCGCAATAACAAGTTGGTACGTTAGGGGGGGGAAACGATAAGAAGCGTAAGAGCGGCTGAGTGATAACAAAAGCCACTTTGATTTTTTTCATATCTCCATCACGCTTACTGTACAAACCAATGGGATGCTCATACAACACGCAGACATGGACCCTAAACTACCAATGCAGACTATTTTAAAAACATACAATATTTGGTGTTCAGTTAGGTAGACTGTACTTTTAGATCACATATTTAACACTCTTTTTTCTTGCACAATAATTTTGTGAAACGAGGCCGTGTTGTTAGTTTTGTGTGTTTTTTTCATTTGACAATCATAAATTTGCCCGGAACTGAAGGTTCTTTGTGGACTGCCTGATGATACTAACTGTATTATCTTTAAAAACATTTACCCTGCACGTGGTGGTGAACATTTCGTGCAAGATTTCTTCGTGAATCCACGACCCCCTCCCCCGTCCTCACCGAAGTTGGAAGACGTTGCCCCTTACCCAGCTCAAAATACTCAAGGATGACAAGTTGCATCATCAGGATTTTGAATCATGCAGATCAATGCCATTTTTGTACGGTCTCTTGTGCAAGGTTCAAATGCAAGTTCCCTGTGGGTTCTAATTCTGGAAATGTCATCGGATATCTTTAAGATTTGCTCTGTATAAGCTGTATCTACTAATCCGATAGAATTGATAACGTTTGACGTTGTATACCAAGATTTAGGCCATGGAGCCCCCAAACAAGTGGTCACGTGGTCAAGGAGTCATAGCCGTTTTGAATCGTAGCAATTTTTTGAATTGGATTTGTTTTTCAACTGCGTGGCGTGTAGGCACCTTTATTCGCTCACGTTCATAATTGTTTCATTTCTTTTTCAAATGTCCTATAATTCGGATTCAGTATGACATGCCTTATGAGTCACAGCAAGCCGAGTCTAAGGTAGGTTTGTGATGGAAGTCCACCTCGATAGCCATAACGGGGGTGAAAGAAAGCACTAAGAAAAATCTTTTATTTTTTTTTTAATTAATTCATATCGTGTCCATGTGTGGGGGATGTCAAGTGGAATACGTCAAAAGAAGAAAGTAAGCTGAGAGTAGAGTTCTCATCTCTCTCAAGTCAGTGTAATGTTGTTTGAGGCGTACTTTGATATTTAAGATCGTTTCAAATTTTTTGGCGCCTTGGTATGCTGTAATGATTCTTCTAGTGAGAGAGAATATAACTAAATGATCAGCCTGTCTGGCATCGTCATTTATGAACTTGTCTATTTGTCGAAGAAGTTACTCAAATTTGATTGATATAATGGTACTGACGAGCACGGTTTTATTAATTTTTGTTCATTTTGAGAATACAGGGATTAATAGGGTAAGTGTAAGTCCTGTAATGATGTCTTTAGTGATAGTTAGTGAAAGTGATAGTTGAGTCGGGACTTGAAGCTCGAGGCCCAGATAAAGTTGCCAATAAGTAACTAATAATAACTAATAAGTAATTACATGACATTAGTCATGTCAATCAATATGACAAATTATGAATGCATTATTTGTTATGTAATTTCTCATGTAATTTGTCATCCATTAATTTGGCATGCAATTTAGGTGAGAAATTATATACTAATAAGAGTTTAAACTTCAACTGCACTCGCCGATAAATCACGAAAATATCTGTGATGATAAAAATTAACTGTAAATGCTACAAAATGCTAATTAAGCATTATGGCAACATTTTCTGGTTGATTTCCTTGAATGCTCAAGAGGTCACATATTCTACAACAATTGGATTGAGAATTAATACCAGAAAATGATTATTCGCAGTTTTGTCAGATCATCCCAGCTCATCCAAGCAATAAAAAAAAAAAACACTTTGGTGCCAATCTAGTTTACTTCTGTTAATGAACTAGTTAAGTCAAAATGATATGAATAACAAAAGTCAATTTCGCCCTAACGTAGGGGATAAAAAAAAAAAAAAAAAAAATGTGGGGGAAATGTCAATTGGAAAGATACAGTAAAGAAGAAAGTAAGCTGAGAGGAGAGTTATCATCTCTTCTACAAGTCAATGTAACGTTGTTTGAGGCGTACTTTGAATATTGAGATCGTTTCAAATTTTTGGCGCCGTGGTATTGCATGTAATGATTCTTTCTAGTGAATAGAGAATATAAAATAAAATTGATCAGCCTGTCTGGCATCGTCATTTATGAACTTGTCTATTTGTCGAGAAGTTACTCAAATTTGAGGGAAAATTTGCGTGATGATAATGGTACATGAAGAGCACGGTTTTATTAATTTTGTTAATTTTGAGAAATAAAGGGAATATAATAAGGGTAAAGTGTAAGTCCTGTATGATGCTTTAGTGATAAGTATAGTGAAAGTGATAGTTGAGTCGGGACTTGAAGCTCGAGGCCCAGATAAAGTTGGCAATAAGTAACTAATAATAACTAATAAGTAATTACATGACATTAGTCATGTCAATCAATATGACAAATTATGAATGCATTATTTGTTATGTAATTTCTCATGTAATTTGTCATCCATTAATTTAGCATGCAATTTAGGTGAGAAATTATATACTAATAAGAGTTTAAACTTCAACTGCACTCGCCGATAAAAATTAACTGTAAATGCTACAAAATGCTAATTAAGCATTATGGCAACATTTTCTGGTTGATTTCCTTGAATGCTCAAGAAATCATGACTAATTTCAATTTGTCAACTAAGTTCCTTTTCTTGACAAATTTTAGCGTATACTCTGTCAAATCAGCTCTGCGACTTGATACTATGTCTTTAAAGGTCACATATTCTACAACAATTGGATTGAGAATTAATACCAGAAAATGATTATTCGCAGTTTTGTCAGATCATCCCAGCTCATCCAAGCAATAAAAAAACAAAACACTTTTGTGCCAATCTAGTTTACTTCTGTTAATGAACTAGTTAAGTCAAAATAATATGAATAACAAAAGTCAATTTCGCCCTAACGTAGGGGATAGCATAATAATAGCAATGATAATAATAATAGAAATTGTATAATGTCTAAGCTAATACAGCTGCAAAATGGTCCTGGAGCTAAAACAGACAAAACACCTCATATACATGCAGATTCATTCTCATCTGTCAAAAAGTTATCACAGAGTCCCATTGGCCACCATAGAACACATTTCTGCATACATCATTTCAACTTATAGTTTGAAAGGGGATAGCAACAATTAAATGTGTTCGAGAAATACACTCTGTAAAACGCATGACTAGCCTTATGGCATACAGGTGATAGGAAGGTCTGTGTGTGTGATGCAGTAAAACCTGTAACAATGGCGTAGCCAGGGGCGGTCAGGTAGGGCGCTCTGTCTTTCCAAGATAGAATCGAGATGAAAAGTCATGAACATTTGTAAAATCAGCGTTTTTGAACTGCCTGCGATGAGATCAGGATGACTTGTATTTCTTGTTTGCTACCATGCTGGCTACGTTTCTGATGTGAAGATCCTAAGAAACGAGGACATTTGCAGCACAATGCGACCTATATTTTTCGAAACTATTTTGGTCATGTTTTGAATGTTTATCAGTGTATTAAATCATACCTGAAGTGATTAAGTATATTTAATATAATATGATTTAGTATATTCTGTCATGAACGACAGAAAATCGGGCTGCTTTGGACAGCAGGCCATCACAGATAAAATCTATACAGCCCCTGTGGAAGGCACGGCAGGAATTCTATTGGCTATTTATTATTGTCTTCTGAGCAGGGGGTGTTTGGAATTTATCTGCAATTCGTCACTCACCCCAACCCACGTCCATAAGGATTTTTAAAGGCTCATCCTAAGTTTTATGAAAAATTAGTAAAAATCAACCATTGACCAAAATTGGCCATTCAAAAGGAAATAAAAAAGGCGTGGCACCTGTACATAAAAAAACCGGATTAAATGCAAATGCTTACATTAACAGCAACAGCAACAAGCAACAGCAACACACACGCGCACAGACACCTCGCACATGAACACTAAAGTGGCATCATATTAACCTAGTTTCTATAAAATAGTTTAGGAAAGTGAGATAAACACAAGTTATGCGATCAGGGCGCCAGAAACGAAAGGTCATTTTCGTCCACACGCGGTATAGATAGGTCACTGAACGTTGAATGAGAATTTCGAGTGTTACCTTGTAGGAGAAACAGTTCGAAAGCTGACACATAAACACATAGGTCACCGAACGTGGTAGGGGGGTGAGAGTATGACCTCGACCTGGGAATCTGGTACAAACATGTTAGGTAACCAGCGTCTAAAGTTTTATGTCACGTGTCATGGGCCATCACGGATAAAATCCACACAGCCCTATGAGGGCTGAAAATCTATCGGTTATTGATCACTTAGGGGGTGTTTATCTGCAATAGGCCAATGTCAGGTGTAACTTGGAAACTAACCTTGCAGATAGTCCAAACTATATTTTAATCGAAATAACATAACAAACACTATTAGACAATTTCCACTGAAATTTAATCACTTTTTAATATTTACCGTTGACCTATAATAAGGGATACACCTTATAACGTCCTAAATATTCACCCTCGTCTACCTGAGCCATTTTCTGTAACTAAACTCCCGAAGGGAGTGGTTGCCACCCCCTGTGATTTTCGTTTACTGAACATCCGATCCGACCACATGATGAGTTAGCGTTTCTTCTTTCCATTGGTATCAAAATAAGTACCAATATTTCCATCATTACTTCACTAAGACATCATAAGTTGAGGAAAATATGAAATTATTGGATATAGGGTGGAAAATTTATATTGCGCAATTTTACTAATTGAAACACATTATTACATCACTTGAACGCTCTGAGTATATAGAACTAGTCATTTCCCATCAGGACCCTTCCCTTCGGTAAACGAGGGATAATTCCGAGGACAAATGCACAAATAGCACAAATGACACATTTGCAATCCTTGTGATCATAGCATCGATTTGGTGTGCATTTCAATAAAATTTAAAATTTTAATTTTAATTCCTGTATAATTTTTCGTTACCCTATTTCACTTAAGCTGCCTCTTTAGAATTTCCATCATACATTCGTATACCATAGTGTGCGGTAGTGCTGGTATCAATCACTCTTTGAAAGCCACATTCCAATCATTGTCATACACTTTCTAATATATACAGGGTGTCCCAATAAAAATTTTACCCAAAATGAAAGTGATATTTTTCCACTTTTTTAATTTGATATCTGTGGATTTGAGTTTATCATAAAGAATGGGTAATTGAGCATCTTGCCTGCATTTGGTTGAGTGGTTCTTAAGATATGGTCCACTGAAGAATAAGTCAGCAAAACAGACTCTTCCGCAGAGCATCATATTTCTTAGGCATGGAAATCCCCAATGCCCAAATCGAGAAGATCGTGTCCTACCCCCTCCCTGACACAACACAGAAAACTGGTATTTAGCACAACTGTAGACTTGTCCATGGGTATTTCATGATGGAATGATAAGTACACATACATTGTTTTGGCAACCGGGCTTTTCAAATCTGAAATCAAAGCATGCAGTTGTGTTAAATACGGACAGTATACAATTATTTTATGGTAAACATTTGAAAGGCTTGTGACCATGTGAACCCTATCAGTATTTTTCTCAAAAAGCAAACAAAATAACACGTATTTGTCATCCAACAGCACATTTTTAGAAGAATCTGTTTATTTTATAAATTTTTACCCCATGATGACCTTGGACCATTCAAAGCTCATTGTGTTCAAAGTAATTGTCCTAGGTATAGCAAACTATTCTAATCCTTAGAATCAGAGGAACGTTTCTGTGCACCTTTTCATCCCGTACGAAACATTTATAAATCCCCCTTCCCCTTAACACATTTTTGAGGCACCCAAATATTGTGTCATAATAGTCATTTCATACAGACTAAACACAATAGATTTCTTACCTAGTGTGTGGCTACAGAAATGTTTTAAAACAGAGAAAAAAGGTATATTTCAATGTAAAGCATAGGCTGAATTTCGTATTTGCTCCTTTACGAAATTAGACATTTTAAAAGTTTGTTCCAAAGAAACATTTTCGCTCATATCCTTTAAGATGGGATATTTGATGGATTTTTTTAATCAGTACTCTCAATTTTTTGAGGACCCCTGTATGTGAAATCTCTCGTTGCACCTTTAGGTGAACAAGGGGGGGGGGGGGGCGTAAACTAACTTATGCCAGTCAGTTTACGACTAACGATAGTGCTCCCGAACTAATTATTTGTATTTTTGTATATGGGTAACTTGTGGAGGAAAATGGCATCTTTTAACGAAAAAAAAAAATGTTAAAATCCTTCCTTCGCCGCGCGCGTGTACCTACGGTAGTGTCAGTCAAATATTAAGTAATTGAAACGAAGTAATTAGAATATTTTGCTCCTGTTAGTTATTTACATATTCGTGCAATAAACAATATTTAATAATATAAAATTCAGTAACTCTTAATTACAAATTCTGAGAGCGGTCAGACAATGCACCTACCAATACAGGACATTATTAAAATGACAATATTTGTGTTCACTATAGGTAGATTTGAGCAGCACATATCAACAACTTTTTCCATTGCACATATATATTTTATGGAAAAGAGTCCGTGTTACTTTGTGTTCTTTTTTGGCACTAAATTTGAAGGTTTCTTTATGTAATTCTGATTTGATGAGGTTTACTGTTATGATCTAGGACCCTGAATGTGTGGTTACAATTTCGTGCCGAATTCCTCGGGAATCCCCACACCCCTTCCAACAACGGAACAATACTCAAGGATGCCAATTTGCATCATCAGGATTTTAGAATCAGCCATCAAGCAAAATTTTGTGGTCGAATCTCTTGTGCATGGCAAATGCAGTTCCTGTGGGTTCTAATTCTGGAAATTCACTCGATCTCTTTATTATGTGCTATGCATAAGCTGTATTTACTAATCCGATAGAGTGATACGTTTGACGTTGTAATACCAATTTATGGCAGTGGAGACACAAGTGTCCAAGTAGCATGTGATCGTATCAAGTTTTGATTGGATTTTTATGACAACTGGCTGGGGCGTGTATGCAGCCTTTATTCGCCCACAGTTCAAAATTTGTTTATTTCTTTCAAATGTGCTAATTCGGATTCAGTATGAAATGCCTTAAATGAGTCACAGCAAGCCGAGTCTTTTGATTGTATTTGTTTGACAATGACTGGGCGTGTAGGCACCTTTATTCGCTCACAGTTCAAAATGTTTTTTCATTTCTTTCATGTTGCTAATTCGGATTCAGTATGAAAGCCTTTAAATGAGTAACAGCAAGCCGAGTCTAAGGTAGGTTTGTGATGACCAGCACTCGATAGCCAGTGACATAATAGTGTATAATATACAAGAACCTAATGGGTGAACGCGATAAGAAAATGTGTTATTTCATTTTTTGAATCTTCCATTATTGTGTCCATTATGGGGAAATGGTCAAGTGAAAATACAGTAAAGAAGCAAGTGAACTGAGAGGAGAGTTATCATTTCTTGAACCTTCAATGTAATGTTGTTTGAGGCGTACTTTGAATATTGATCGTTTCACATTTTTGGCGCCGTGGTATTGCATGTAATAAGGAATAGAAAATGCACTTGAGCCTGTCTTGCTATCGTCATTATTATGATCTTGTCTATTTGTGGGTGGGGGGGGGCGTGGAAGTAAGTGTGTGAATGGCGCACAAGACACAGTTTTATTAATTTTAGAAATAAGGGAATAAAACAAGGGTAGTTAAGTCCTGATAGTGCGGAGAGCCATTCTGTGTGCATATGGTCAGTTAGTCGGACTGAAATTCGAGGCCCATATAAAGGTTGGCAAGAGTACTAATAATAATAGTTTGTTTGGATTTCAATGACAGTTCCCGTAGGATTTTTGGTGCTAAAATGATTTGTTCTCATTGCTGTTCATTCAATAGGGACCCGACTGTCAGCAAATGATGAGGGGGCAAATGTTTCGGAACTGCTGCCCCTTGTTTAATGGGGAAAATGTTACTACAGGAAAATTTGAAATCGAGTCACTTTGTGTTTTTTATGTACTCAACATGTTTCGTTGCACTTATAAGAATTATAAAAAGTTATATTGCATATTGTGCCGACCTTTAAGTTAAAGCACTATAGCCCCATAATGATTCAAGGTCATCTGGGGT
This sequence comes from Ophioderma brevispina, assembly GCA_023653785.1. Taxonomy (NCBI): domain Eukaryota; kingdom Metazoa; phylum Echinodermata; class Ophiuroidea; order Amphilepidida; family Ophiodermatidae; genus Ophioderma; species Ophioderma brevispina. The sequence continues at coordinate 15,066 of JAMKCH010050908.1, forward strand.
TAAATTTACCCACTGCTCATTTTTTCCTGAAACCGGTGTAAGTTGTTTGTATTGTTGCTCGCAGGATCTAAAAATGTATTAATTTTAAAAAAAACAGGGTGTGACATTTGGTTTGGCTAATTACATAGCAAAATGTCCGCAAGGGTCAACATGGTCTTTTGGGGGTCACGAAAACTTTTCTTGGATGTTTTGCATGGTGATATCACAAATCAGTTAAAATGCATTTCTGTTTCAGTGTGACAAGAGGACTCATTTGACACACTTTCAACAACAATTTGAGCATTTACCCCCAGGTGACATTGAACCATTATGGGGCGTTCCGCCTTAATTAAAGGTTGGAACTAGGCAGATATATACGTTTCTAATCCTTATAGGAGACGAACGCGTTTGTATATCGATATTTTTATTATAAAAGCATTCGTGGTCAAAGACCAAATTACAGCTTTATTAACATTAAAAACATTGAAATAGAATATTTAAAATCATTTTAAAAATATGCAAATACATTAACCAAACATCATACGTAAAGAGCACAGAAATTGCACCATTAGGTACTAAAACAACAACATACACTCACATGTGCTTACACCAAAACTTGACACCCAACATACAACACCCACACACCACCACACACAGATTCCATTCATGTTACACAAACACACACACCCCATACACACTCCCACACACACACACACATAAACAACATACACATACGCACCCACACCCATGCATTCTCACCTACACACACAAATACACAATAATACATAATTCACAATCACCCCCCAAATAAAAGAATAAAAATAGGCCAAATTTTGCAGTATCATTGCACTGAAATTCCAAATGATCAATATTTTAAATATCTGTACAACCAATAACCATCGTGAGAGGGGTACATGCAAGCAGAATATCCAGAGTTGAATTAACACAAAACATTAATTTATTTAATAATCTGATGAAATAAGGGATGGGAAATGGAATTTTTAAACCGGCTGTCCTAACTGAAGCTGGGAGATTTTTTGGGCATTGCGGAGATTGCGAAATGACTCTCTAGTCTAGTAGGGGGGGGGGGAGAATATATTTTGTCCTTTCGGTATTAGCAATCCTTTTGGCAAACTGAATGCAGTTGGTGTAATTAAAACACACTTTGACTCGATTTTACTTTTTTCCCTGTACTACAATTCCCCAGTCTTAAAATTTGAACCCCCATGCATTTCTGACATTTTAGGCCCTATTGAACCAAACAGCATAAAAATCAATTTTAGCCTGAAAATCCTAAGGAATACCACCATAACCACAATATAACTTATAAGTAATTAATTTGTAGTCAATCCAATATGAATTCCAAAGTTGCAGACGAAGAAATTAATAAGAGGTTTACCTTCAACTGCCCTCACCGATAAATCATGAAAATACGATGTGATGATAAAAATTAATGTTAATGCGTACAAAAATGCTAATGACAACATTATGCATTTTTCTGGTTGATTTCCTTGAATGCCCAAGAAATTATGATAATTCAATTTGTCAAATATGCCTTTTCTTGACAATTAATAATTTTTAGTGTATACTGTGCCAAAGCAAAAAAACTCTGCGACTTGTCATATGTCTTTAAAGGTTACATTCAACAACAATTGGATTAAAATAAATACCAGAAGATACACCCAGTTTGTCCAATCATCCCAGCTCATCCAAGCAATAAAACAAAAACACAATTTGTTGCCAATCTACTTTACTTCTGTTAATGAGCACGGGCAGTGACCAGCTAAGGAAAGCTTTTATTGAGGCAGAGCATATTTATTGTGTTTCAATACGGAACTCTGCAATGGTCTCACCAATGCTTTATCATATCATGCGAAAGGCTTATTTCTGCAGCACCGATTGCAAATAAGCGACATTGTAATGTGTCGGAGATTGGCATGGAAAAATTACTGGATTTTCTTCACAATCAATAACACTTAAGTGCCAAGGGGGGGCGGGGGGGTGCCATAGTACCAACATTGAAAGTTTTTTTTTTTGCGATTGCTCGGTTACGACAATCAATTTTTTCAAGGAGGGGTTTTGCTTATGTCTGAATTGTCGAATAATGTTATGAATACGCTTCTCCGATACAAAAAAAAAATCCGCTCACGGCTTCATTAGAATAATTAGGTTGGGTCCCTAGGACCACCCCCCCCCCCCCGGACCCTAACGGAAGGAAAAAATCATGATATTTACAATTAAAAAAAGTAATTCAAGGAAGAACCCGTACAATGAATAATATAACATTATACACTATAAAATACTGTTATTGACATAATATCGAGTAGTTTCATCGAAAAACGGAAATTATATAACCCTAAAAATGAAGTAAAACTCATCTAGCCGGCCATGTGCTATTTAAAAATTCGCGCTAGTGTATAACTTGTTATGGGATACACCGGCACTTTTAGTCCATAATTGCCATAGGAAATACTCATTATGAAAGCTTATGTGTGAAGATGTATGAATCGACTGTGCCGTCCGATCGCATAACACAATACATATCCCATATACATAGCGCGAATTTCAAATACGCATGGTCAGACAACATCTTTAATTCGTTTTATGGTTAGTATATTCCGTTTTTCCATGAAACCACTCCATATGTGTTAAATAATTAATTTGATAGCAGAAGGTGTAAGTTATTCTTGATAGAGTTCTCCTTTAACTTGGTATTTAATTTGCTTATAATATATACCTAGTAGGCATTAATTAATAATGAATAAGACTTATATTGGATAACATTTTATATGCGGATAGCATCAAGGCTAATTTTGTCATGACCGTGCTCTTACTGTTTAATCCTATGGGAAAGACCAAGGTTAATTTGAGTTTCTGAGAAAAATACAAGATGGTATAAACTTGGCTATAATTTTGCATAATTATTTTAATGTTATTCTATCAGTATAATGAATTATTTTGGTTCTAAAGCTTTATTGGAGTTGCTGAGATGGGATTTGCGAACACACTCGTTTTCGAAGCGTGACAATTTTGCATTGGCCCATAGGTCAAGGTCAAAGTTTCAGATTTTCATTTTTATTGTTGGTATGTTGTTCGTACGTGACCCCCATTACTCGGTTAGTGTCATTCAACCTCTCATGGGAAATTGGTTTTTACTGGGTTGGGTCCCTAGGTACCCCCACCCTTGGGCACTACGGATTTTTTTTTTAGCTTGTGGTCCACTTAAGTGTTAATCAATAACTGTCTTTCCATTTTCATCACCAGCTCATATTCCGGATTACGGTTATCTTTTTACGCAGGATTGGTCACTACTTGAAGAATTTGAAATTGAAATTTAATGAGATTTGTTGACTGAATCAAGAAGTCCAAAGAATAGACATATAATATTTCATCTGTTAAAGAAAATGATTGGCTTTATCGTATGTGAATGTAACGTTTTCGGCATCAGTTATTTTGATAAAAAGTAGAATGATAACCAATTTCTACAAGGTTTATTCAGTTCAACAACTAGATATCCGAGAAAAAAAAAAAAATTATAGATGTGGGTTTGTATGTCAATGAATCAGTTCCCGTAGGATTTGGTGCTAAAGTTGATTTGTCTTGCTGTTTTTCATTCAATAGGGACCCATACCAGTCAGAAAATATGGGGTGCAAATTTTCGGACTGCTGCCCTCCTTCCTCAAAGGGGGGGGGAAATGTTCTACAGGGAAAAAAATTTAAAATCGATCTGTCAAATTGTGTTTTAATGTACACTAACATGGTCGTCTCCTTAGAAGGATTAGAAAAAGTATATATTGCTAGGTTCCGACCTTTAGTTAAAGCGCTATGCCCCATAATGGTTCACGTCTTCTGGTGTCAAATTTACCCAATGCTGTAGATTTTTGTTGAAAATGGGATTAAGTTGTTTGTATTGTCTCGCAGGAACCAAAATGTATATGTTTAACGTGTATGACATTTGGTTGGCTAATTACATATCAACATGTCGCAGTGGTCCTACATGGTCTATGGGGGCCACCAGAACTTTCCCCTTGATATGCAATGGTGATATCAAAAAGATCATTAAAATCATTTTCTGTGTCTACAGTATACACAAACTCATTTACACCATTTTCAACAACATCGGAGCATTTACCCCCGGGTGACCTTGAACGTTTGGGCTAAACCGGCTTTAACTAAAGTTTGCACATCGCACATATATACTTTTTCTAATCCTATGACGAGACAAACGCTTTAGTGTACATTAAAACACAATTTAACTGGATTTGAAATTTTTTTCCTGTACTAACCTGTGCCCCCTTAAAGAATGGGGCACAGTAGGAATTTGCACCCCATCATTTTCTGACAGTTTAGGTCCTATTGCAACCCAAACAGCAACAAAATCAATTTAGCATAAAAATCCTCGGGACTACACACCAACCACACTATTAGTACCAGATACTACAATCATACGATTTATCGTGTGGTCAGATCCCAGAAGTAATTTGAATATCATATGATGGTGTTACATCTGATCACAATCATTCCATTCATTTAAATAATATTCTGTTTGTTATCTACTATCCGATAGCTCCTGATAACCGTTTTGACTGTCCTATCAGGTTATTGGCACAGTGAGTTTAATCTGACACCCAGGTTTGGTCATAGATTTCTTGACTTAGGGAGAGTAATTTTTATTATAAAAATATGTTTCTAGTAAAAACAGGACGATATATAAAATGGTAAACTAGTGCATTGTACCAGAGCAAAAATTGAGCAATGGCTGAGATGTTCATTTAATTTTTTCGTTGTATTAGGGAACTCCTTAAGTTAATGTAATTTGTACACTAGTGTGCTTTAGGCATACGGCTCATGCCCCTACTCTATAAGCCTCA
>JAMKCH010050909.1:0-38763 GCA_023653785.1 Ophioderma brevispina
TTGAAACTGGGATATTGTCCTTACATTTCCAAAAATTTATTTTTTTCCGTTGTGACATGTTGTTGGCTAAGTTCCATAGCAAATGTCGCAATTCTCAACTTGTTTGGGGGTCACCTCAAACTTTCCCTGGATGTCGCATGGTGATATCAAAAGATCAATTACAATTCATTTTCTGTTTCAGTATGACACAAGGAATCATTTGACAACCACTTTCAACAACATCGGATCATTTACCCCAGGGTGAACTTTAACCATTATGGGGCTAATACCGGCTTTAACTAAAGTTTGGACCCTAGCAAATATATACTTTTTTGGCTAATCCTTATGAACTAGACTGACCGCGTTAACGCACAGTTATTGACTCGCGTTTAAATGTGTCCACTGTACTAACATTTTCCCCCTTGAAGAAGGGGGAAATCAGTAGGAAAATTTGCACCCCAATCATTTTTTTCTGACGTTTGGGTCATATTAAAACACCAAACAGCAACAAAATCAATTTTATCATGAAAATCCTACGGAAATACATACCAACCCACACTATATGAGAATAATATTCCTATACCAAAAGACAGAAAGCTGTTTGGCCAACTCATCATGAAGTTTATTTATCTATTTATCAACCAACCACCACGCTATATGTTTAACTCGATCGCATCGAATATAAATAAATTATAACCTGGATCCAGATACAAAACTGTTGAACACATCTCAAAGAAATTTAATCATGTATTCTATTTTCTTATGACGACAAGTGTATTTCTTCATTGGGTCATTGGTGATTTTGTTTAAACAGCCTTCTTTAACTATTAATAAATTCGAAGAAGCATTCGTATTGATCATTGGGCTAGCTCCTTTTTTCGGAGTAGCTTCTTTTAGTTTGTTGTCCTTTTTTGAGCAAACAAATTGACGAGAGGATGTGATACGCGTTGCAATATGCTCGTTTTTATTACAAATCGCGACTCCACTGCTATGTGGCTGTCCCATGTGCCTCTATTTTTTGGCACAGAAAAAATGGTAATTATAAAGATGTTCCATTGTAAAAACAAAGACGACCTTCAGTTATAAATTATCCTTAGCATCCGAAACATCGTCAGTTTGTTCTCAGACATGTTCCCTTCGGGGACGCAGGCACATTGGCAAGCGGCATAACTTTTCCTTTTCGAGGGGGAGGAGGGTGTGAATCGGAGGGCAAAATTATTTTAGGAGGGTGAAATTAGGGGGGAAATATCAAACATTTTTAAGAGAGTTTTAACCAATTTTGGCCCCAAAATCGCTGACTTTTAAGTGTGATTGCTTATTTTTGCCCAAACTACATTAAACTTTCCTTATCGGCGCAGTGGGAAAATGGGAGGGGGGGGGGTAGACAAGAAAGACAATTAGGGGGAATTGACCCCCCCCCCCCCCCCGCCCCCTCTGACGCCACCACTGATCACGAACGATGTTTTATGCAGATTTTCAATATTGGCCTTCCAAAATAGCGTGACTATAGTAATCATAATCTGTATTCTTATTTCATTGCTAATGACGAGTGTGACGTAGTGATCAGTTCTATTATAGTTATTATTATGGAACTTTGACCTGGGCATGTGCGCATATTGCCGCCAGCCTCGTCTTCGGGGTTTTTAATTTTTGGTAAATCCGCGAAAATTCGTGCCCAGTCTAACAAAAAATGATCTGAGAACATCCAAGATGCCTTGGTGAGAATTAACAAGATGACCCATAGTATACAACTACAAAACTGAAATAGGTTTCAAAGGTATCTTATAAATAACATTATGATTTGGAGCGGAGTCGAATTATGCTTTAGTACTCTCCTTATTACCCTTATTATATATATATATATATATATATCTATATATATATCTATATTATATATAGATATATTATATATATATATCTATATATATATTATATATATATATATATATATTATATATATATATATATAGATTATATTGCCTGTTTTTTGTCCCAATGTCCTTCACGGAAATATAAGCGATCTACGAACTACGAATTTTTCTCTAATGGCCATGACCGGCAAACAATACGTTGTATGGGTTTCCATTCGTAGATTCTTTGTCCATTTAACCACACAAACATATTTGGAATCAGAATCAGCATAAAAAAAAAGAAACTAACTTAAAAATGAAAAACCTAAAAAATTAAAAATGTTTCATTTCTGTTTTTTTTTATATTTATATAATTAACAACAAATTGTTTATTTTTTCTCCAATGTTCCTTCAGAAATTAATAACGATCTTACGAAGCTAAACGATTTTTTCTCTAATGAATGGCCATGACCGGCAAACAATACGTTGTATGGGTTTCCATTACGTAGATTCCTTGTCCATTAACACAAAAACATTTTTGGAAATCGGAAGGAAGAAAAAAAAAAAAACCCGTTTCCCTAACCACTTGTATACCTTCTATTTTGTTATTTCTGTTTTTTTTTTTAAATATCACCTCACACACAATTTGTTAATTAAACCTTATCAAGGGGTCCACTTGGGGTGACACAAGATTGTCCTCATTTTATACTAGTAATTGTCAAACTGACATACAGGTTTTTTATTAATTTTTAAGATATGGGGCACTAGTCATGGTTTGACTGTCAATGGTTTAAAATTGTCAAATATCTCAATGTTCCTTATCAAAACTTGTTATGCTATAATGCAAAAAATGATGGATACTGATAGACAACTGACGCAAGTGATATAAAGAGCAATTTAGTAATTTCAATTACCGGCATGTAATGCGTTTAGGTCAGCTTTATGTGTGAAATATCACGGAAGACAAACTTGGCCTATATTTTAGGTTAATATTTGGCCATTGATGTTCTATCAACCCAAATCTAATTCTTGTTATTCTGACCTGGCAAAACTGACAAGATTGAAAGGGGAGGGGAATTTAAGATCAGTATTAATGACAAGATTAAACGTGGGCAATGCATCCTGTATAAACTTGTACTCACTTGTACTAACTTAAGAATAAATATCTTTCTAAAACCTATTTGATCGGAAGTATTGACTGATTAATTAATTAATAAGACACTTTCTAACACCCTTGTGAGGCTGATTCTCGACGAATCAAATAGCAGTATCAGCTTTGCTGAGGAGAGCCGACTCTGACAGTTCTTATGTAAACATTTGTCATAAAGTTGGAAGGTTGGCTGTGGTGTCGTTATTGCCGAACTAATACTAAAGCAGAGCCTTTCCGGTTTTGCCAAGCAAATGTAAACAATCCTCACTTCAGAATTGTCTTCAAATAACAGAAAAAATGAGCGGATGACATGTGTATTTTATTGTGTCAAAATATTGTGTTATACATCAGAATTTCCTAAACAACGTAATTTTCCAAGAAAAAAAGTCCTTTATTTGGCTCTCTGGAGCATCGACTCAAGACCTCAAGTCGCTAAATAAGCAAACTATAAATTCAATCAGAAGCACGACACGAGGCTTACGTATATTTTGACCTTATGACTGACTCATTCGAAGGTAATTACAATTGAGTTTGGTTTTGATTATTCCGTTATTCTTAAAGAGGAGTTCGCTGTTAAGGTGTTACTGAAAAGAAATAAACTGCAATTTAATGTTTTCAGGGAATAAAAAATGAGAAGAAACAAAACAAAGCAAACTATTAACAACACAAAAATAAGAACAAAACAGAAGTAAGCAAAACAAACAACAACAACAACAATAACACTGAGTAGAATTACAACGTTCTTTTTAACGTAGAGAAAGAGTGTAAATGTCATCAATAACATTAAAATATCTCGTTATCTAAGTAAAGCCTCTATCTCTTGAAACAACCTCCTGTGTTTCTAATTCTTTCAATCCCTTGAAACAACCTCACGTATTTGGTAATATCTCTCTGAAATACAATCTGGCCAAGTTAATAATTAGTGAAAATATGACTTAGTAATAAATCAAGGCCACTCTAGCCCTTAATCTTAAAAGGAATTTTCATTAGTTTACGCGCCCTGGGTCTTATTCAAAATCCTTCTGCGTGATTAAAAAAAAGATTCACTTTTAGTTTTTACCGAAGCCGTTCGTTAGACGTGACGTGTACATGTTTGTGAACCGTGGAATTTTGTTTATGGGTAAATCAAAGCAAAGAAATTCGATTTCCACGCACATCAACTCTCTTGGGTAAAATTTCTTAAGCTGGCTATAAATTGATTTTACAAACGGGTACTTTTTGCTTATTTCAGGCATTTGGTACGAATCATATAGGGGTAAGTCGGGTAATGCCGAACACCATTCGATTGAAGCCAATAAGTCCATCCTAAAACAATGTTCGGTAAAGATAACCATAGCAAAAAAGTGTAAGCAAAACTCTAACTATACACATGTTTTTCTTTACTCAAACCTGTTAGAAAAGAAGTTATGATAAAAACAAAAACATGGCGTCGTTCGGGATTATACCCGACACCTCACGGCTAATGCCGAACGTGGTTTTTCAATGGCAACCACTTTGGGGATAAAAAAAAATTGTTTCTCGCAACATAAAGTTATGATAATAATGTGTATTGAAAAGCTCGATGAGAGTTTCAAATTATGTAGATGAGAAGGACACACCTATATTGGTTGCCATGGAAACGGGTCGTTCGGGATGCAAATGTTAGTACAGGGAAAAATTTTAAATCGAGTCAAATTGTGTTTTAATGTACACTAACGCGTTCGTCTCGTCATAAGGATTAGAAAAAGTATATATTTGCCTAGGTTCCAACCTTTAGTTAAAGCGGTATAGCCCCATAATGGTTCAAGGTCACCCTGGCTCCGATGTTGTTGAAAGTGGTGTCAAATGATTCCTTGTGTCATACTGAAACAGAAAATGCATTTTAATTTGATCTTTTGATATCACCATTGCGACATCCAGGGAAAGTTCTGGTGACCCCATAGACCATGTAGACCCTTGCGACATGTTGCTATGTAATTAGCCAACCAAATGTCACACACTGTAAAATAATACATTTTTGGATCCTGTGAGACAATACAAACAACTTATCACCAGTTTCAACAAAATCTGAGCATTGGGTAAATTTACCCCAGGATGACCTTGAACCATTATGGGGCTATAGCGCTTTAACTAAAGGTCGGAACCTAGGCAAATATGTACTTTTTCTAATCCTTATAAGGAGACGAACATGTCAATGTACATTAAAACACAATTTGACTCGATTTTAATTTTTTCCCCTGTAGTAACATTTCCCCCCTTGAGGAAGGGGGCAGCAGTCCGAAAATTTGCACCCCATCATTTTCTGACTGTCTGGTCCATATTGAATGAAAAACAGCAAGAAAATTAACTTTAGCACCAAAATCCTACGGGAACTGTTTCATTTACATACCAACCTACACTATTAGTACATTATCACTAAACTGCTTGTAAAATAGTTTAATATTTGTCTTGGTTGTACACCATGGGTGTATTTTCGCTTTCACGAATGCCGTAGTGGCTAATTGCACAAAAAAGTAGGATTGCTACGGGCACGTGCATCAAGAAATCATCAGTGGCCTTTCGGTGTAGGCCAGGTGAAAGAGAAAATTGTCGAATTGTCTTTTTTAGTAACATATGAAATGGTTAGCAAATTTTGCAATACCATTACTTCTGACCGAACATTGGTGTACTCCCTATGTGCGATTGAAAGTTTACAGAGTTGGTGGTTAATTCTGGTGCAGAAGCGTTTTGGTCACGTGATTTTTCTACTGTAGGGTGGGGGTGGGGGTGTGGGGGTACCACTCCCTAGTGAACTTCCTCCGGTGCGCTAAAACGTCAAAACCTTTCATAATTTAATGATTCCAGGTAATTGTTTTCTCATCTTTACCGGTCATTTTAGCGAAAACAATGTGTAGGTAGGGGTTAACAAATGCCTTCAAAGTCCATGGGTAGTGGGTGGTTGCTATCCAAGAATATTTTTATGGTACCAAATTTTTTTTAAGTAACTCGTACTCCGATTTTGTTGAAAGCTGGTGTTTAATTTTCTTTGGTGTCCTTATTTTACAAGTTTTGCATTTTGGTTTGTAATTATTGGTAAAATGTAATACAACAAGCTACATCTCTATAGTGGGTCATCTAAACTGTGACTCAAAATTGTAGAAACAGAGCTGTCAACCCCAAAATTGGGTTACGTTTCATATAGAATCCCATTGATGCAAATTACGGTATCAATTTGATTCCGTCATGGCCTGTATACGTTGTGCAGTAGTGCTGACGGAATGATGGGCAATACACACCTCAATTTTGCATAAATGGAACTTCTATCTGAAACGTCCCGACCAACACAAAATTGAAATATCTTTTCCTCTTTATATGACCAGACAGCCAAAATTTTTGATACCAGATTTAACAGAAGTGGTCATTTGGATAATTTTGCCCAGGATGACTTTTAGACATTATTCAGGCATATGGGGCAAATGCATTGGTGTACCTTTGAATAACAGTTGGACCTGCTTTCAAATTTACCCCAGTACTAATGTCTACCCCTTTTTTACAAATGTCCCCGCATTTCATTCAGAAGTTGGCCCATAACTCATCATGCACATCGTTCAAACTATAAACAACTTCAAACAAAACCTTCTCCCCAACTTCTAGGGTCTTCTCATTTATATAATCCTCCTATCGACCTAAACTGGCAATCCTTTTCGACTAGCTACAATAAACACCAGAAAATGTCAGCATCACACACAGTTTTTTCACCACTCGCTCCGCCCGACATCCGCCCGTTCACTTTTGCGTGAATCTATATGACGATAATACAAGTCACGTTTTTTAGTTTGAAACGATCTAGGTGGTAAACAAAGCTTTGGATTATTAAGCGCCGCCCTCCACTGACTAGCACCCTCTGGGCAATTTAACCAATTAATTATATATAGAGTGCTAAAACGCATCAAGATCTCAGTGTACTAATCGCTACTCGCTGACGCCCAAAATGTTCGGCTGCCCAATTATTTTCCGGCCGAAGTACCCTTATCCAGCCCTACTTAAAGATAAACGCAACAACTTGCCCTTCAGTGCGAGGAGGGGCAATAACTGAAAGTTTCTGGCTCGGAGGTAATACACCTTAAGCACAGCACATGATAAGTTCCATAAATTGCGAGTTCGACGGGCTAACCGGCGACATTTTGTGTCCGGTCCTGATCAGCTTTCGTGCCCCTCGGGCCATAAATTTGCATCAAGTTTAAGCACACGAAGTGCCTTGCTTATTTAACATAAAACTTTGGAGGACATGTCATTAAAAATGCAGTAAAACATATGAAACGTTTTTGCTATTTAGACCACAATTTACAGGGGATCAGCTAATGTTGACCACTGTAGTCGCCATAAAGTGAAAACGCTTGCTGATATCTCCATGTGGTGGTATTCGAAACCAAACAAAACCACGAAAACAACGAACACAACAAAGCGCAAAAACAAAACACTACAAAAACAAATAATTGATGAAAGAAGCTCAAACGTGTTGGTGATAAACCTAATAACACGAAGAAACTTCACCACACAAAAACACCGCACATAATGTAACGTCAGTGAACCTTTCACTGACAAATCAGGATTTGAACCTGGACCGTCTGCTAACTATTTCGAAAACGCTCTACTAACCCACGAGTTAATAGGGTCAGAAGAGGAATGAAGCTGTGTTTATAGGTCCTTCATCAACCCTTTCTTACGGGTCAAGGTTCCATTCAAGGTTCATTTAGTTATTCAACATACCATTATCGAACGTTTACAGAAATGTATAATACAGTATAATATGAATATATTACCTAATAACGTAATCAAGTGCAGACTTACTTAAGATTTCAACTTGGTGACGGCAAATGATAGAAATGCTAGACCAGTAAATGGCAACAACCTATAGGGCTTTGATTATTGCGGCCCTGTACTAATACAAGTGAAAATATCTCAATATACAATAATAATACAATAAGGTGTGAAATAGAGATTACATAGGTGAATAGACATAAGCAAAAAAAAACAGAGACAAACAAAACAACAACAAAATAATCTAAGCTAAACAAACACTTAACGAGAATACGGGAAAACGGGATACGCGAATTTAGAAGACGGAGAGACTTTTCACCCATGTCTTGCTTGAGGATTAATAAGATTCATAATGGGAGTCAGAGATGAAGAGGTAGAGGTGCAGAAAAGGCAGGAACCTAGAATAGAAATAGGATGACAGAAAGTGTTGAGAGAACATAAGGACTTGGTGTTACAACGAATTGTCACTGGTTGATGAAATTTTTTTTCCGTTTACTTAACAGTATTTTTTTTTGTAATGTTGTGATGGATTCTGGAAATCAGAATTCCAAAGTTTTGCGCCGTGAACTTGAATAAGTGCTTTTCAGTAGGGATTTTTGGAGGGGAAATAAGTTTACTATTACCATCAAACCGACAAATCCACAGCTATAACACCAGAACAAGCCGACCAACTTCATCTTCCCCTCCCCAATCTTCCTCTGAAAAAGCATTTATTTTCAGTATCACCGCAAAACTTTGGGAATGATCTTTTCCAGAATCCATCACACCAACAATTCAAACAAAAATACCTTTCAAAGCCAACTGAAAAAACAGTTCATCAACCAGTACAATTCTTTTTAAATTTCTCCCCCAAGTCCTTATGTTCTCTCCTCATGACTTTTCTTCAGCCTATTTCTATTCGATTCCTTACTTTTCTTCACCGCTAGCTCTTCTATTCTCTGTTCTCCATTATGAAGTAGTATTACATACCTCATCCCGACATTTGAAAAGTACAGACCTTCTTGACCACTCCCGTTTCCCGTTTTCCCCGTTAAGTGTTTGTTTAGCTAGATATATTGTTTTTTTTTGTTTTTTTGTCTCTGTTTTTTTGTGTTAGGCGGGATTTTACGCTTATGGTAATATTCTATATTATCCCTCACTTGTATCATATTGTAATAATAAGATAGTGTATTTTGTATATTTCCGGCCAGCAATATCCATAAGCCCTATCGGTTGCCATTACTTGTCCTAAAGCATTTCATATCCCTCACCTGTTCTTCTTAGGACATCTCTACAATGATACGTTAAATACATTATTATTACAGATACTGGTATTATACATTTTCTTCTGGTCACGTTCGATATGTTATCCTGAATAAACTGAAACAAACTGAAAACTGTTTGTCTGCTTGTCTGTGTTTATAGCTGTGGATTTTGCCTGTTTGTGGTAAAGTAATTGCGGAAGTTCGGAGGTAAATGATTTTTTTTGTGAAGTCCAAATCATTAGAGCGCGGCTGTTTGAAGTTGGTTGAGGTGATCTAATTTAAGTGTTTTCATTGAGTGAATAATGGCAAAGTGGGGGTGATGTTCTGGGGGGGTGGGGTGTGAGTTATTTTTGTGATAGTGCGAATGGCCCATTTCTCTGTGAATTTATTTAGTTGGTGATCCGTGAATGATAGTTGGATGCCCAGAATGATGTTTACAGTAGCTAAGTCTGGGAAAACTAGTGTGTTGTAAAGTGATTTTAAAGGTATAGTCTTGGAGGTGGTAGTTTAACTCTGTATATGTAACCAATTTCGTGAAGACCTTTGGTAGTAACAGAGTTAATGTGTTCATTCCATGTGAGTTGTGGGTCGTCGAGTATGCCAAGAAATTTGGTTGAGTGTACCTGAGTTGTCGGGTTATCTATTGTTAATGTTTGGTGTGATTAGTGTGGGTGTGTGTAGAGAAAAAAGCACTGTATTTAGTTTATTAAACATTCAAGAAAGTTTTGTTCGCCAGCCCCAAACCAGTCGTGATTTTGCGAGTTATGTATTCATGTTGTTAAAAGTTGGCATTAAGTTAGGGTTTGAAAGAAAAATGTGTTTTTGTGTCATCTGCAAATAAGATTGTTTTTTTAGTGTGTTATAATTTATGATGTCCTTCATGTAAATGATGAAAAGTTAGGGGTCCAAGGATTGAACTTGCGGGGACGCCAACTGTGATAGGTTTATGGATGATTCGGTGGAGTGTACGTAGACTGCTTGTGAGCGGTTAGTTATAACTCCTGACCACTCCAAGGCTAATACTCCACGACACCGTAATGATACAGCTTGTGAAGAAGACTGTGTGTGTCAATGGGTGTCGAAAGCTTGGAGAGATCCAGATACCCCATGGTGTGGAGTTTATTTTTTTTAGTGCAAGTTGATGTTGGTTTGTTAGTTCAAGGAGTGCCATGTGCGGCGTTTGGGCCTAAAAAAACCGTATTGTTTCATCGACAGAATGTTGTGTCTTGTTTGAAGAATGCAGACGACGTTGTACATGACTTGTTTTCTAGTCGTTTTGAAAAAGATGGAAGAACAGAACTGGGCCTGTAATTTGGCAAGTTTATGTGCCTCTTGTTTTTGTAAAATATGAATGACTTTGGCTGATGTGAGGTGATCTGGAAGGTTCCGATTAGAAGGATTGGTTAAATATGTGGCATCAGAGGCGAAATGGTTTATCATATGAGTTGTTTGCAATCCCAGGATCGATCTCTGTCGGTACCACCCCAACGCACTTTTACCAGTTTTTAACAGGTGCGAAGTTGTGCATCATCAACGTAACTGGGATCCATGAACGTTGAGTGCAATGTGTTTTGGAAGGTGTCGGTCCAATGGGTAAATTGAGGGTGGAGTTTGTTACTGAAGTTTTGCCCAAGGTCGTGAGTGATCGTTGAATCGTTAGCTATGTCAAGCAGGTCAGTTATCTGCTTATTATTGTGAGTGAAAAGGTCAGGTGATTTGTTCAGGTGGATACCTTGCTCCCTAAATAGTTGTTGAGGATGTTCCAGGTTTTGGGGGTGCAGATCGTTTTGAGTTTCTGATTTGTTCTGTGTTGTGTTTTTTTTTTTTCTTGGCAATACGTATAATGTGAGTTATTTGTTTTTGTTTGTTTTTTATTTTTGTTGGTTGCGGGTGTGTTTGTCTCAGTATGTTTTTTTATAGAGGCCGTGCTTGTGTTTGATTGCTTGGAAATTGCTGATAGTCCATCCAGGGCTGTTTTGGTTACGATTTTTTTAGGGTCTTCTTTTGGCAAGGGGAATGATCCGTTGTAGTGTTTCGTATAATTGTAATGAATTGCTTAGTACTCTTGTTTGGGGTCATTTTCCCTGTGAGTATTGTTCCCATGATCATTTTTGAGGTCCTACGTTAATGTGCGAACGTTGGATCTCTGTCACTTTTTAGTTGATTGTTGTTTTGGTGGCATGCTTCTGCTTAAGTGATGTAATGAGAATCATTGGGAATATATCTGTATGTCAAGGACAATTCCGGTGTGGAGTCTGTGGGCCGGGAGTTGGTGATAATTTTGTCAATGAGCGTGGCTGGGTTATGCGTACTTCTTGTAGGTCTGTTTAATTTTAGGATCTAAAGTTTTGCACGTGATGTGTTTATTTAAAGTCTTTATAACGTGGTGTTGAGGGAAATAATTTAGAAGTTTGAATTAAAGTCAACTCGATAAAACAGTCACGGTTTGTTTTAATTTGTTGTCAGTGCGCGAGAAGCTGCTCGAAGCTATTGGTAAAATTTTGGATTTGTGTGTTCTGCAGTCTGTAAATTCAAAACTCCGACAGTTATGTTTTGGGTCTATTGTTGGTGTTTAATGGTGAGTTCGATGAAAAGTGAGGAGTCAAGTTCCCTGTTTCTGGTGTTGTGTCGATGATTTTTAATGCGAGGTTGATTTTTTATGTAAAGATACAACTCCCCTTCCTCTGCCAGTGAGATGCTCCTGGAATGTACGTATAGCCATTAGTGAGGGTGTGATTTGGTGTCAGTCTTCTAACCATGAAGCGTGGATGTCTTTTAGAGTATTATAATCATATGTAACCAATCCGAAATAAATTATAAAATATGCAGGAAATAAGCTCAAACGTATGGGTAATTAACATAACATGAGGAATTTTTAAACTTCTCGTTCACATCGAACACCTGGACATTCAGTGAAAAAAATTGGCAGACTATCCAGATTGTGAACTGGTACTCATCGGTGCTCAGTATTATCACTACCCTGGCTTTTCTATTGACATGCATTGTTTTCAATCACAAAAAGTCTCATTGATGGTTTGGTTTGAATTTTTTTTATTTCTTTCTTTTCTTTTTTTCGTTTTTCTTTCCTTCTTTCTTCTCTTTCTTTCCTTCTTTCTTCTTGCTTTTCTTCTTTCCTTTTTTCAGTTCTTTTCTTTTCTTTCTTTTCTTTCCTTTCTTCTTTCTTTTTCTCTCTATCTTTCTTTCTTTCGTTCTTCATCTTGACGTGTTTTTTCTACTTCTTCTTTTCCGAGTTTCAATTTCTCTGTTTTTAATATCCTTTGGTTCTTGGTCTTTCTTTCTGCTTCTTTCATTTTTCTTCTTATCTTTCATTTATCTTTCTTCTTCTTATCTTAGTCTTTCTTTTCTTTCTTGTTTCTTCTTCGTGTGTTTCTTCTTTTCTATTCTTTCTTTCTTATTACTCTTATCTTTCTTTCAGTTCTTGGTCTTTAGTATTATCCTTACTTAGTCTTATTTTCTTTTCTTTCATTTCTTATTCTATTCTTTTTTTCCTTCAACTTCTTATCTTGTCTATTAGTGCTTTTGTATCTTTGTTTTAATTTACTCTTCTTTCTTTCATTTTGCGTTTTTCTTCAATCTCTCTCTGTCTTTCTTAGTCTCTTCTTTCTATCATAATTTCTTTCTTTACTTATCTTATCTTTTCTTTCTTTTTCTTTCAGTTCTTTTTTTCGCCCTCGTCATGCGAAGGAACACAATCTTTTCGGAACCTAACGCCTATAGATATATCTATCGCTCCCCACCAACCCTGGCTTGATAGCTCAAGAGCAAGAGCGCCGTGCGTGCTGTTAATATGGCGCTCAGCCGGTTCGATTCCGACCAAGCACACATGGATTGTTATAACCACGTCTGTGCGCTTGCATCTCCGAGTTGGTTTAGGAAAACAACGTAACCAAATAGAGACAAATTGAGTTCAACATACCACACCCAGGGGAATCGTAAGACGATAACGACTACTTACATGGCTCGCTGAATGATACATAATGAAAGTGAAGAAGGGCGTATGAGCAATTTTTGGAGGCAAAATGCTAAATGATTTTCATTATCTAGACCAAAGGAAAGGTCTTCATTCTGACGAATTTTCAGATCATAATTCCTGTTTAGAGAGGTTAAGTGTAGGTATTTCCCCTAATAGGGGCTAGCAGCAAAACCCCCCCTCTCAACTGCAAATAGCCATACCGACGTATGATGATACGCCTTTAGGTCTATACACGTACGGTTACCTTAAAAACGCGGCAATTACACCTTGTCGATCCGGCTTCCTATTGGGCGTATCACATCACCATTCATACGCCTTTATGTATATACATAAAAGAATATTCTCCATGACAATGTACCGGTTGTATATTCTGGATGTCGTATCATAACACGTTAACTTTCAATCAGAAAAATACAGAGAAAGTAACTTGTTCAAAAACTTTTTTTTTGTATTTATTGTTCATTTTGATATTATTTATAGTAAAGGACTTTAACATGGCCGTACGGGGGGGGGGCGATGGTACCCCACCCACCTCTCCAAATTTTCTAAAAAGGTCCACCAAATGATGTGTGCCGAGCGAAGCGAGCTAGGAAATAGGGGTTTTAAGGCTTTTTTTGGTCAAAGGGCAATATTTTTGGGCAAAAGGCCCCTTTTTTTTGCAAATTTACACCCCCTATTGTGAAAGGCACATTTGGAAAATCGGCACCCCCAGAAAAAATCCTGGCTACGGGCCTGGACTTTAATATAACTATATGACTATCAAAATTACCCAACGTGTTTGAGAAGTTACCAAATCCTCAGCACCAGATAAAGAGAGTTGGCGTCGAGGATGTGAAAAATCATAGGCCTACACAGAAAAAGAGAGCGTTGGGTAAAGCAAGGTCCGGTCTTGATCCCAGCATAGTGGCGGTTACTTATGATTTACAAAAGCTTATATACCTTCCCAAATCCCACAGAAGTGAAATATTCTATGAGAGACGACTTACCCGCTATAACTTTAACGTCTACGACGTTAGGAATGGAGATGGCTACTGGTATATGTCCCATGAGGGAAAGCGTGGTGCAAATAAAAGAGCACCGTGGCTTCCTTCAACTATGACTAGATAAACAGGATGGCCGACATAAACCTTTTTGTAATGGGTGCCTGATTACTAAAATACAATATCCTAGTCATATGTTGCAATTTTTTGTTTTTGGTTTGTAACACATTCTTCATCTTCGTCAGGTCCCTACTGGGACATTCTAACTTACTTTGAATCTACCACGGTCAGAGCGAAGGAAAATCTATGCATTCTGTGATAGAATCGTTATGAAGACGGGTTGTGGGTAATGAGACAGCAGGAAGGCATGCTGAGCCAGAGTTTCAACAAAAAGTATTACTCCAATGCAGCTATTGAGGTATGCAACAAAGATGTTCAACTGGAACAACAATTCCAGTAGCATTCCAGCCCCCTGAAAGACACTCCAAAGGAAAGAATGTTCTTGCGATACATGTATCACATCACAGCTGGATGCTGACTTCATGAGGTACTTTTGCTCAAATAAAAAGCCTACCCGTTTGTGCATATGAACAGGGGGTTACCATATTCCATTCACAATTATCTCAAGCCAAGTACCCCAGAGCCCTGATGAAACTAATAAATTAACCTAACTCTGTAAATGAAGCCACACATCCTTCTGTTCAATAGATTATTTCCTAACTAGAAGTGTTAAACACAAGTACATACAGGATTAAATTGATTTAAAACTCAAATGTTACATTGAAACCCTCCATGATACTTTACCACTATATAGGTTTTCACAATAGTAAGAAATGTTGCGATTCGCTATCTTACTCATGTTTTATTAACATTAATTTTTAAATTAACAAAAGTGAACAATATGTCCGTCAATAAGCAACATAATATGCCTAACGTCCTAGAGGAATCTCACGATCATATCACTGCCAAAATGGAAGTGCGTTTATTTTTATATGAGATTTAGGGGCAATTTCCTCTTATTTAATATAAACAATTTATTTTACCCCCCCCCACTTTATTTATACCGCCACCCCCCATTTTTTACCCACCCACCCCCCCCACCCGAACCAAACATACGCAGAGAGAGAGGAGATTGGAACAGGTAAAGAGGGACTGGAGGGGGAAGAAAGATGAAAGCAGGAGACGACAGGAGAGGAATTGAGAATGAGTAGAGATGGATTTAGGGTCAAATGTCCTCTTATTTACCCCCCCCCCCCCCAACCCCTTAAGTTCTTCCCCACATACCCCCCCCCCCCCCACCCCCTTAACTATTAACCCCCCCCGGTATACTTCGATGTAATGGTTTAATTAATCATGCAGTCTAAATCAATACATACATTAGTTTTGAAAGTAACTCTCAAACATATACAAAAAGATTCAAACTTAACAGGATATCATTTAATATTTAAAGGTGCACGAGAGCTTTTGAGACACCCAGATATTTTTGGTACATTATTTAAAAAAAAAAAAAAAAAAAAACTCAAAAACGATTCCTTACCTTTTATTTGGCTACAGACAGCAATGTCTTAAAGGTGAGAACCAAAGGTGATTTTTTAATTTTATTTGCTTATATTTCAATATAAAAAAACATGGGCTTGAATTTCGTATTTGCATCCTATAAGAAATTATAAATTTCACATTTGTGTACCAAAGAAACAGTTCTCTCATCTTAATCCTTCAGAGGGGAAGTATGTTCGAAAGCTTTACATATCAGATCCTGGGAAAAAATCGGATTTCTTCTAATTTTTTAGGGACACCTGAATGTGAAATATTTCCACCTGATTGTGAAATAATCTCGTTGCAACCTTTAATTTATTAACAATGTTTAATTTCATAAATTTTTAACGTTACCTACTTTACTTGCTGTAATTTCCTTATTTCATAATCACATGGCTTTTTTAAAATTAACCTTTTCACATTATTATAATGACATGTTAACTTTTTTTTAAGTAAGTTGAAATCATAGTAAATAACATGTAAACGTATACTGCTACTGCTTTTGCTATTAGTTAAATACTTGATCATTAAAAAAGCATATTCATATATTTTGTAGAATCCTTGTTATCTTTCTTTCTCTTTTTGTCCTTGCAATCACTATCACTGGTATTATTTTTACTTTGGATTTCTAAAATATCTATCATGTGCATAAGTGCAATATGTACTTACTTGTGGAATACTAGAAAATGATGAATTGCCATAACACGAACGAAGAACGAACGGGGACGCCGTATCAATTGTATGGAATTATAACGAAAAGTAACATCCTTTAAAAATAGACTAATAAACGACATATTCCTATGGGCGTATCACTTTATTTTCATGGGAAGGTTTTTTTTAAAATAAATTAGAACCTACTGGGCATATCGTGTTAAAGGCTTAATTAACAATTAATTACTATTTCAATATACAGTGTACTTTATGCATAACCACTTAAGAAGATTATTATTTCAATTATATATTTTTTTTATTTTTTGTCTGTTTGTGTTTTTGTGTTTTTTAGGTTTTATTAATATTCAAAATCTAAAATTTTTTTTCAATTGCGAATATCCTCAAATACATTTTGCTGATAACGCCCCTATGTCTATTCAACATTTCAGAGATCAGAGAGCGACTGATTTTTAAATCAGCTACTTCCATATTTTTTCCATAGGACACAGTACCGAATCATTCATTTCATTGACATTGACCTCGATCTTCTTTCTCTGTAAGACAAACACAATCTGTCAAGCTAGGGGTCCTTTCCTTCATCAAAACAAGTAAGATTCTCAAGCTTAATTTGTCCGTCCGTGAACCGACATTTATAAACGCACTGAGTCGTACGGTCACGTTTCCCTAGGTAACAAGTGAAAATAAGGACTTTCTCGTGTGATGCTAAACAAACAGAAAAAGCACTTCATTGTGCATATACAAAAGCTTTTATCCGTAAATGATTCCTCGGATGAACTACATACACTCTTGTAATCAGAATTAATTGTCCCGGAGTATTACAGATGTTTCGATCCTCTCCTACATACATATCCATATCGATGTCGTAGTAGATCATACCAAAACGATTAAAAAGATTTGTGACAAAGAAATTTTAATGATATTTGTAAATATTAGCAACATAAACAAATAGCGATTGAATCTGGATGCGTTTCAAATATTTCCTGACAGATCCATTACTACCTTTGATACTTATTTACCTATATTATCCACAAGATACGCTAGTATTATCAAATATGTATTGCGACTTGATAATAATAAGAAGAAGAATTTAGCAAAAGGTATCAGTATATGGTTTTTACTTGATTTCAAAATGACACTTATAAATGAATGTTTTTTACGCATCTTCAGTTTTACAGGTATCATGTATTGCCGATAACTTAGTGTAAACGCTCAAATTGCTACAAGTAATGATCCATGATGTATTTTACACGGACGCATAAAAAAAAATCAAAAACCGTTTTCACGTTTACCTGTAAGTCACGCCATAGGCATTTTTCAAAATTAGAATTTGAGGTTTGTCTGTAATTAACAGAAATAAATACATGCTTGCCAGTCAAATTACCGTACTTTTCTATTTATATAGTACTGCTTGAAATTATGTACGAAAACAAAAACCCAGAACACATTGCTCCCTTTAATTCCCTGTATACGAAAAATCCCGAACAACCACCAACAATGTTTTTGGGCCTTATAGCCAATATTTTTATTTCTTGGGTTTGCCTTAACGCGTTTTTTTTCCTTGTCTTCTCCCAATTGAAGAATGTCATCGTGATTAATTTATTAGTAGATTGTCACGTTTTTCATCCACATGGATTAGTATTTCAATACATTTCTGACTAGTTTTGTTTTCCTTGAATCATTGTAATAGTTGTGCCTTTGCATACATTAATAGCCACAACATGAAGATACTGGTTTGTAATTTTAAAGATTTAGCAAAGAAAACGTTGATTATACCCTGCGAATATAGGAAATACAGCCAATATCAATACTGTTTTGAATAGATGCGATAGTTATTTCTGGTCGTGTTGCAGTGGGTGAATTTTGTCGGGGAATACGTATTTTATCACGACATTGACTTATAACATATTGCCATTCCTTGAATAATACCTTAGTTGAAAGGGTTTTCATTCAATCATCAGTTTCCAGGCGATTGTGTTGTGGCATTGGAATATCGGGTTGAGGCATTGTTGCCAGTAGTGGGGGGCAGGGGGTGGGCGGCGGCCGTGGCGATGGTCGAGGTGGCGGTTGGGTAGGTCATTGGTACGTGCGTGGGTGGTATGTATCTGTGTGTTGTGTGTGTGTGCGTGTTGTACCTTTGTCCCATGCGCGGCAAGTGGTGTGTGTTGAACCGCTTAGCCCTTACAACCAAGACTTACACCTAAGTAAGAACGGATTCATCACCTTCAAGGTAACACTAAAAACATTCGGCGAAACAATGTGCCATGTTGACGTTCACCATTAGGTTAATAGTAATCAACGAATTGTGGACACGGATTGACATGCCCTTTGTTTACTTGTTCCGATAATGCACCAGCGCCGTGCAGCAAATACAAACCACACTCCACGCAGGGCCACACACGTGCGTGAGAGAGAGAGAGGTGTGGGTGTGTCTGTCTGTGTCCTCGTATGTGCATTCCTGCATATGCAGCATCATATTTCGAATAAAATTAATTAAAATATAAACTATTATAACAAAAAAGGCTTGTAGTAAAAGTTTTAATACTCATATAAACTGAGTCAAGCACAAAATGGTAAACGATACCAACGAGTTTATCACTTTAGCATAAAATTGGGGTGATGATGATATTATGTTGAAATTTATGATTCTAGAGCATCTACAAACACGGTCATATCAACATTGCAATGTGACCAGACACTGCGCAAATAGTGAAGTGCTACGTCATTTTGCCTAACATGCTCCTCTGATCATAGCGCTTATTCAATCACAGAAATATTCTACATATTACAATTCTTACCATTCAAAATCAATTTATCCCCTGAAGTATATTTGTAGAACCATTAGTGGTAGCTTTGCACATGATTGTACCGAAGGGGTTGTTTACATTTGCAAATGGTGATTCCATTTTGGCAGGGATCCCTTCCAGGACACGATCTTTCCTCTCTTTGGGAAGCGCTAAAGCCTACTTCTCCTATCTTTCCTTCGCCCTGACATTAGGAGGTTAATGGGGACTGCTCCAAGAAGCCCTCACACTTTGCAGGTAAAAAAACAACGTTACCTTGCAAGCAATTAATTTCCTTCCCGACAGTTCTACAAGAACAAACACGCTATAGATTACTCATTAATTCACTACACTTCCCTGCTAACATTATGCTTGTGGCATTCCCACGATTGCATTGTGTACTTTCCACTGAAAATTATTACAACTGATGAGGCTTCCTTCGCAGTTTCAAATGTCGATAAGCAAAATATTCACCAAAGGTGTGGAGCTATTGCCAAGATTAGATATTAAGGACATTTAGAAAAGGTTATGATAATATTGGTATTTCCGGCGTACTTTTAAGGTTAATTTCACAGCTTTTAATACCCTCTATGATACGATGTTTGGAATGATAGAAAGAAATAAGAAGAAGCAAAGAAAAGAAGAAAGAAAGAAGAAGAAGAGAAAGACAGCAAATAAATACAATACATAAAGAAAGAAAAATACCGACTACAACGACCGCAAATTAACGACAGAAGAACGAAGACAAGAAAGAAAGCATCAACTACTAGACATAACGCCTACTTTTTAATCCACTTGAATGTGAAGGTAACCTTAATCCTACACTATTTCCTGCTTATTTTAAAAGTTCGAGGAGGAGATTTGTTTATGGATACAAATTCTCTCATATTGCACTTGATTTTGGGTTGCCGACCACCGACCATAACGTTTCGATGGTTTATGGAACAAACAATCACAAAAGAAAAACCTAAACTTCATCATTATATTACATCAAGATAGCATATCGCTTAAAGTCACTTCAGGTGTGATCAATACATTGATAAGCATTCACAACTTCAACTTTATTTCCATTAAAATCAATAATTTACAAACAAAAATGCACAATATAACGTAAAGGCAGAACAAGCTTATGGAGCATTTTGACTGAAAGGCCAATACGTGGATCCTGGGTTTCCTATGGCTACCGGAAATCATTTTTTTTAACCGAAATTCCTATCCCACATGCGACCAACGAGGTACGAGTAGATATGCATCCCTCCATGCACGCTCGTGGTGTAGTGCGCCTCCTTAAATTACGCGTACATTTTGGGCGCAAAATTACAAGGCAATCAATAAGCAGTACTCGTTACAGGTAAAAATTTAATGTCAACAGCAACGGTTTTTTCGGTCAAGAGGTTCTATATATATAGAGAAGGACAAAACGTTACGTAATCTTTAGAAATCACCGTCTAGCCATGTTTTGCCGACACAAAGAAAACATGAGTACCAACATAGAAAGCAAAATGGCTGCCTCCGCTTCTTTTTCCCATAACTGGTGTGCCGCTTTGTATATACACCAATCGGTAGGAATACAAATAATTTATGTGTAGAAGGTGTCCAGGTGTAATGAATAGTGTACCTGAATCAATGTGCTCAGGTACTCTTTTTTCTCATAATGCAATGCGGCGCTTAGTGAAAAGAGGTTTCCATTGAGGCATTTATTTAATCAATACGACTGGACGTGTCATTCATTCGTTGTGTGGCCATGGGGTAGGGACAAAATTTAACCACCCATAGCACCCACATCCAATCACGCTATTATGTTTTTTGGTGGCGGATTGTTTTTGTATCGAATTGACATTATGGGTGTGTATAACAAAGCACGCCAAACCAATAATTATTCACATGCATATTCAAAATGGTCACGCCCAGCACGGACGACTGGTTTGAATGGGTTTCACCCCCTTGGTTTTCGCACAGTTTTCTGACGAAAAACGACGCTATGACACAAAACACCATAAAATAGATTGCACTATTTATTTATTCTACTCGTACTATCGTGGTGCATGTGGTATAGGAATTTCGGTAAAAATGATTTCCGGTAGCCATAGGAAACCCAGGATCCACACGTTAAGACCAGATGATGTCAAACTCCCTTAAAGCAAAAAAAAATATGCACCCACTTACTAAAATATAGAAGCACACCAAATCAACAAGAAACAGGACAATGTTCATGGCAAACAAAAATCAAAAATAAGAAAATATGGCCAATAATATATTTAGGATATTGCAAAAAAGACCCAAAAACCTTCCAAATATCAGAAAAAAAAAAAAACCAAAAGTACACAAACAACACCTGGGTTCATCGATCGCGCGAGCTCGTTATTTACCTTTTAAAAAGTCAGGATTTCGTGAATGCAATGTTAATCCAATGGGGGGGGGGGGGCGACGAATAAAATTAAATTTCCGCCCCCTGGGCAAATGGAGACATGTCACATCTCAGTAGCCCCAGTGAACGACACGTGCTTTATATTTTATTCCCCAACGTCTTTGGTTAGGTCAATCGATTATAGTTTGGTAGAAAGTAATAAGTTTAGAGACTTTTTCCCAAAACCGTAACGACTTGCGAGTCCCTCCCCCTCAAGTACCCTCTTGCGTCGAGGTACGTCGTGAAACGATTCTATTAGTCCTTTGCAATTGCACAATGTGAAAACACGTAATGTTGTCTGATATGTACATTGGAAATTAATTAATTTTTGCAGATACTGTTAAATAGGTCACAGAGCTAGTTCTGTACTATTTTATTTACCGAAAAGCCTGTTAAAATCTAGACTGAGATGTGTTATAACAAAGCCAGGGACATGTCACAAATTATGAAATATTGAGAATTTTATAATAAAGATCGACAATATTTAAACTTTAAAATAATGCAAAATATTCCTATATCATATTTGGTTCATCAGATATGAAATATTCCTTACTTTCTATATAAGCTTGCAAAAATTGGCAATTATTATATACAAATTACTCCGAAGTGAACGGAAGTGTGAAATTACAAGGGCGATAAATAATCTTCACCCAAAATACTTAACTTTAAAAAAGGCAGGTTATTAATTTTAAAAGCGACTCCGTTAAAATACTACGCTGCCTATTTATTCAAATAACTCTATATTAAGAGCTTGAGACAATTTAGTTTAAATGTTTTTTAAACAATTGTTTCATCATACATTATTTGTATGACTTTTTAGAATGAGATTAGTAACTAATTTTCATGAACGCATGGGTGAGTCTGGTTGTACAAACTCATAAAGATCATATGTTATAATTCATTGTTATACACCACCGTGATTGTTTTCTCAAAAAAACCTCCAAGATCGAAATTGTATTGAGACATTTAACATTCTAATTACGTTTAAAGTATATTGATATCAGAATAAGTACAGATACAAGGAAATGCTAAGCTACTCCGGATATAATCTGAATTATACTTACTACACTTGAGTTGCGGGCTAATGTGAATACGGAGTCTTAAGGATCTCAGGGAATACTTTGTTTATCTAACAAATGGTAACAAATCAAGTGTATGACGCTTATTCATATGGATTATATCGGTTTTAAGCCGCAGTCAGATTAGTCACTCTAGTAAATTTTAGCACGATATATACGCACGTACATATAGATATCGCAATATGCTGCTCAAACATCCAAAATGTCTTTTGACGTACAAACCTTTACTGGTTTAATACTTTATTAACCCTCTGCCTCGGTTATTCGTTTATCCCATCTAGTCATTTTGTTAAAAATATTGATCACACGGGGTTTGTGAGTCATGTGGTTTTCGCGTGCTTCTCTATTTTAGGGTCTGAAGAAGCCCTGTGGGTGAAAAGCTTTGACCAATAAAAAGATACTGTACCATCAGTTATTACTCACTCATTACGACGTTAGGGCGAAATATAACCTTCACCGAGTGTATCCCTTTGTATTGAGATACGTGTCTCTTGGTATTGCGATTTATTCCGTTTAGGATAACAAAGGATATGAATATTAATTTATACAAATAATACACGCTCATTATAACCTATTAATAATAAAAAAAATCGCCCTAACGTGCTATAGAAGGCGCAATTTTTGTTGTCTGTAACTTCGCATTTGTAAGATGAGTACCGGGTGCAATGGAAAATCGCCGTCCGTAAGTCTTTTTCATTATTCCCATCTTTACTTACATGGACACAATTACCTATTTTCAGAAAAAATTGTATACTTTTGAAAGAAAGAAAGAATATTCTTCTTATCGTGTCCAACATATGAGGTTCTCAAATAGAATCCAGCCAGAGATGGGGTACAACGTATGGCTGCTTCACTGAATTCCGCACAAAAACAAGGTCATTGTTTGGTGCATTGTTGCTCCAGCAGTGGGCGGCATTAGAGGTGTTCCATTGTCGTGGGCTGTTCACAACCACAGTAGTATTCCTGATTGCTTCCAGATAGCCCCCTTTCTGCAAGGAACCTTAGATCGGCCGATCTGGTTCTCAATCTGTGAGGCATCGCATTCAGCCCATGAGGAGTCCAGTCCAGGTGGGAGCTGCTCACCAGGTTCCATTACCGATAGATGTACTTGGTTGGCCAAGTATTTTCCTTTCCAGAAGGCGACTACTGACCTCCTTAGATACTGTTTCAAGATGTTGGACTTTGCTTAAGAAACTCTTTTTGGATTTAAGGCGGTTGGTTGGCAGAAGGTATCTGTCCAGACATTAGGGTGCTTCACTTGGATACTTGGCAGGCCTACGCTGTGCATGATACGCTACGCTACGAAGGATGTCTGGTGGAGCAATTCCTGGCTAGGATGTGTACAAGTTTTCCGTTGGGTGTTGGACGGAGGGGATCCTGTGATAAGCCGACCAGGGAGGCATTTAACCTGGATCAAGCTTCTTGCAAATGGGTTGATCTTTCCCACACAGGGCAGGCATACTCTGCCCATGAGCAGCAACAGGGCAAAGTGCCGTACGTCGCTTTATGTGGTATGTGGGGCGAGCACCCCTATTGTGCCCGTGAGTTTGTACAAGATGTTATTGCGTGAAACATACTTTACTCTTCTTCTCGATTTGTGGGTGGCTTTAAAGAGAGAGTGCGAGTCCAAGGTAACTCCCTAATAGACAGGGTTATCCACAGTGTCAGGGAGTTCCAGATCAGGCACTTTAAGCTGACGTTTGGATTCACGGTGTGCGTAGATGGAAGCACACAACTGTGCTAGATGGATTTGACCGTAAGTGGGTTTCGTCATAATAAGGAGTGAGTTTTATCCAAACTTTGGAGAGTCTCTCTTCAACAAGTTGAAGTCCATCTGGGCGCTAATCCCAGATCGTCTGCCATAAATAAAACGACAGGTTCTGCACCTCCTAGGTTGGTCCGTTGGTATCTATTGTTGAAAAGGAGAGGGCAACACAATCCCTTGATGTAGACATTGAGCCCATCCGCCTCGGCTCTTCTTCGCTCATAGTGAACAAAGAACAGCCTGTTTGCCAGCAATCCTCGGATAAGCGCAGTCAAGCGGATTGTCCTTGGTAATTTCCAGGGTCTTAAAGAGATCTGTTGAGTAACAGTTCTTTTGCTGCGGATAATGTCGACGAAAACAGCTCCGGTTACCATACCCTTTTCTCGAAAAACAATCCTCAATGTGTTGAGTTAGGTTGAAGTACTTGGCTTGTGTTGATTTGCATGGCCGGAAAACCTGTGGTTCTGGTATGGAGGTGTTAGTCTATCAGAGGTGCGATACGTTTGAGCAGGAGGCGTTCAAAGCACTTGTAGGTATGGCTAAGGAGGTTGTATAGGTGGTAGCTCTTGGGATTGGATGATTTTTCCCATGCTTTAGGAAGGGCCATAACATGTGCTTTCCTCAAGGTCTTTGGGAACCTGTGGGAAATTAAGAAGGCAGCAATTGTAGAGCTCAAGAAAGCCATTTCCTTTGTAATGGGGCCAGATTTTTTAGTTGCCTCAGTGAGAGTGTTGTGGTCAAGGACCTTCTGCTTTCATGGTTGAGTTAGCAATTTACCGGATTCCACTTCGTTTCATGTGGAAGGGGGCGAGTGCAGGGTCACCAACTATAACCTCTTATGGTCTAGTCTGATCTTCTTGGGTTTCTTTGCCTGCACTTGTCATTTAAAGCAGTTGGTGGGCAACTTGGTGTGGGGGTGACATTTGGTGCTGTGGAGGTTCTGTGGATCCCCTCGGAGCTTTCGTATGGTATTTAGACCATGCTTTCTTGCTGTATGGGTCATATCGGTGGGACTCAATTAAAGTGTGCTAGGTTTTGATCTTTTCCTGGGAGATCCTCTCCGAAACGTCCTCACCTTTAGCAGTTGTTTCAGCCGAAAAAAGGATCAGCTTCAAACATGGTGCTATACTCTTGATATTCTCTAGCACATTCCTTGAAAGGCCTGGTATATTTTCCGTCCTACAGCCTCTGGGTGGGTATGACTCTCCGTGCAGTCTTGTTCCACTATTGGGCAAATTTGTCATAGTTATGGTGAGGTTTTGGAGCATCCTCTCACGTTTTGATCCAGGTCATCAGTTGAATCCTTGCCACAGTCTGTTTCCTGTGTTAAAGCGGACCACGCTTTTAAAAGCATTTGTTTGGTCTACTTGACAAGCGTGCTGGATACCGAGTGGTCGATGTTGAGTTTGTGGAAACAGGATCCAGAACATCTTGCTACACAGGTTGAGAGATGTTGCTAACATAGATAGATCTGAGGGTTGTAAACCTCTCTTCCACCGGGCGCTATGAAATGATGGCGGCCGCTCGAGTCTTGACGGAGACGGTAGATGTTGACTATCCATTCTTCCACAGCTGTCCGTCTTTGTTAGTTTCATTGTAGACATGGCTAATAATATTGGCTGTTGATGTCGCCAATGAAGAAGTGAGGTTGGTGGAATTCCCAGGGTTGAGTTGAGGGTGCTCGAAGTCTACTGATGGATGTTTGTAGAAACGATGTAACTATGACAGAGCTACGCTCAATGGTGAGGACTTCGATGGTGTTATCATCAGACATTGAGGGTGCTTCTGTTTCTACTTCGGTGCCTGTTCTCACAAATGAGCACTTCCCCGTATGTCGATTGTGGGGTTCCGGTGGCAGGACCATTCATGGAGTTATGGTGGGCGGGTGGTTATTGTTCCTCTGCCGGCAGACATCGGACATCGCATTGGAGATTGTTAAACAAATCAGCAATGATGGTACTTTTTGCATGGAAAAACCCTCCACATTCAATGACGCTATAGTCAAGGCAGACCTAGAAAAGGCTGCGCGAGGGTTTCTTTAGTCATGCTAGTGGATATACTTAAGAAAATGATGTTAATGGGGAAAACAGTGTTGGAGTGTGTAGAGATTAGTTCGCTGCTCAGCAGTTTAACAGGGGAGACCACAAGACGGTTCGCTATTTCTCCCCCGAAAGAATATAAATCCCTCCTTTCCCTTAGGGAGTGATGAGTATTTTTGCAATAGCATAGCAATGCTATGCACAACGATAGTTGAAAGATATGGATATCGATTGCACATTTAAGTGAGTACAGCAAAATCACGCTTTCATCAACTGTATCATCTATGTCCTTTCTTTATATAATGGCCTACCTTATTTTATTATCTTGTGCAATTATATTATGAGATGACGGAAAGAAACCTGGAGCATAATACAGAAGTTAAAAGTACATACAATGATTACCAATCCATGCCATTCATTTTACTCTAGAACTTAGTCAAGAGGAAGAATGTCCACAAGACAATATCTACATTATATTAAAAGTCAGACATCTGATACATTTTTTAATCTGTGAATGTGCTTCATGGTCTGGAATAAGAAGTTTGAGTACTCTCATATTTAGCGCGTTTGGTTGCATTAAATATTGTTGACAGTTAAATGTAAAGCAAGGAAAGAAAGAAAGAAAGAAAGAAACAAAAGAGCAAGCACAAACAACAACTGAAAAAGCACAAAACAATCAATTCCAAACAAACCCACAAACAAACGTTTGAATTATTAAAGTGAACCTGGGTGATTTTAAGAATTACCAGGAAATCGACATTGATCATGACCTTCCTCCTACCCAGAAATCACAGGGTGGGGTACGAGATCGATAATGTTAAGCATGCCACAGCTGCTCTTCAAGGCATAGGATGCCATTCAGTGGCCAATGCACCTGGGCCTGCACGTGACTAGAATTTACAGACGGTAGTAGGATTTTTCTTCATGGATCGATCGAACTAAATAAATTCACTTTTCACGTACAAGGACACGAATCGCGTGTGGCATATCTGCCTACTGTCATGATTTGCACACTGACTTGATAGTTGCCATGGAAAGCATGTGGTAAAGTCCATATTTTTCAAACATTGTACAACGTGTGACTGATATTTCAGGATGTAAAATTTTGTTCTTCACACAAATATTTTTGAACATGACAATATATTGTGGGGCTGGAATGTTTGAACATTCATCCAACAGGAATGTTACATTCGTGCAATATTTTGATATGCCTGTTTTAAGATTTGTTCACTAATTCATGTGTCAGTAACTTGTATTTTAACCCATATAGACTAAATCATGATAATTTGCTGTTAAATAATAACATTAATGAGAATTGTAACTATTTTACACATGAGGAATTTAATCAAAATCATAACCTAAACAACGCTAATTTTTCAATACTAAATATAAATATACGCAGCATGTCTAAAAATTTTGATAAATTAAAAGACCATTTAAATGTAATTAATCATGACTTTTCAGTTATTGGTGTAGCAGAAACCTGGTTCAAAAATGATACATCCTTGATTATTTTAACTTAAAAGATTATAATCTTGAAACTGTAAATAGAATTGATTCTCATATAGGTGGTGTATGTATTTATGTCTCAAATAATATAAATTATAAAAAGAGAACCGATTTATGTTTGCAAAATGTTCTTTACGAATGCTGTTTTATTGAAATTAGGAAACCTAATGATAAAAACATAATTGTTGGTGTAATTCATAGACATCATCACCATAGTATTAATGAATTTAATAAGCATTTTGATCAAATAATTAACAAAATTGCTTGTGAGAATAAAATAATTTACTTAATGGGTGGTTTTAATATAAATATCCTTAAAGATAATGACAAACCTATAAGTAATTTCATTCACATGATATACTCATATTCCTGCTACCCATTAATACTTAGACCAACACGTATAACTGATAAAAGTGCTACATTAATATTCACCAATAATCTTAACAATAGTAGTGGAATTTTACTATGAAATATAACTGACCATCTTCCAAACTTCACATTAACCAATAATCAAATTGACTTAAATAAAAGCAAAAACTATAAAGTAGCTAGAGACTTCTCAATGAATAATATCAGAGCTCTAAAAAAAGCTATGTCTGAAATTAATTGATAATCTATCCACAAATATGAGATTCAACAATGCTTTAATAACTTTATTGAAATGTTTCCTATCTTACTCGATAAGTTCCACCCACTTCCCAAGAAACAAAAATATAAGTCTAAACAAAATCACCATGGATATCTAAAGTTTCATTAAAATTGATACTAAATAAGTAAGATTTATAAACAATACTTAAATAACAGAACCCCACAAAATAGAACTAACTATAGACAATTATACACGTTTAATAAACTATTAATGACTGCTAAAAAGCACTAGTTTGGAATCAAATAAATAAAGAACAGAAAAAGATTAAACATACCTGGAAAATACTAACAATAACTACCAATAAAAACCAAACTAATTTTTGTTATAACGAATTAACCTAAATGATCAAATTATTACGATTCCTAACAGAAATTCCGGAATATTTTATGACTTTTCATTACCTAGGCCCAAATCGGTCAAACAAATACCAAATACTAATACTAGCTTTTCAACTTATCTCTCTATCCAATCCATAGTACAATGTTCTTTACTCCCACCACAGAGGAAGAAGTAAATTTCAAGTTAGCAATAATTTAAATGCTAAAAAAGTCCAGGGGTTCGTTCCCGCAAAGTTGATGCGTAAGTTGTGTCGCAAGTCTCTCAGCACAAGCTAAGTTTTCTATTAGTTGCGACTTCGTCTGTTCCCCAAACCCGCTCAGATGGTTTTCTCACTGGTGATACGCATCAAGAGTTGCGAACATTCTAAGACTATTCTACTCCAAACCTATCGAGTAAACGATTGGGAGTATTGTGGGTGTACTTAGTCGAGTATGCTTGATAGTGTTTCGCTATTGTTCGTTCGCGTAATGAATGTATGAAAAGGTCCAATGGTATAAGCAGGACAGGCATTATTATTCGGACGACCCTGACTATCATAATTATAAAGAGGTTATCAGTGTATTGGTGTTCGTACGAACATAGCCATATAGCGCTCTTCAAAATCTAAGGTTTCCGACCGCTATTGCGTTAATTTTACCGCCATTTTCCTATTATTATTAAATCTTTTAGACCATATTATGGGGCTAATTGCTCGAAACCCATAAAGAATTGAAAATAATTTATGACGTTTTAAATATTTTAAAAGTGAAGAATAAATCGTTTTCTTTTTTAAGAGTTGACAAAATATGATTCATAATACTTCATTTTTTTACAAATCACCTTCAAATTCATAAAATATCCAAGGTTTAAAACCACAAGGCTGATGGGCAAGGTGAATTTGGTTCTGGGAAATTCTCACATTGGGCCTCTTAATTTTCGTTTTCTCTAATTTTTTTCTAATAGTTCATATTTTTTCACAATCTCCACCCCCAAAAAACTTTGTATTCACTAAGTAGCCAAATTTGCTGTTATATTTGGATAGGGTTCCTTTTGACACACTCTGTATATATGCAAGTTCTTTTGCAGTTTATTAGTTTTTAAAATGTCTCCATTTGGTTAGAAGATGATGAATCATGAAGAAGAAGACAAAAAAACAAGAAGAAGCAGAGATTTGAAAACTGGCCCATCCTCAAAATTCTAAACATGTTCCTACTACAGATAAAAAAATTCTGATACAAAAATACACCATCAAGAATTAAAAAAGTCTTTCCCTTTAATAAAAACCATACCTTTAATTATAATTTAAAAAAAATGTGTTAAACAAGCTTGAATGCCAATTTCAAGTTATGGTATAAACATAAGAGGTAACAATAATTAAAAGATAGACGTGCATTTAGTTATATTTTAATTATTAATTATTATATGAGTATTATATTTCCTTTCACACACCAGATTTTCATATACCGTGTGTCCGCAAAAAAAACGCAACACTTGGTGGCAGGCGCCATAAGTTTTGAACAAACACGTGACTACATATCCTTTGTTGTAAGGTAAGAGGGACTGTTAGCTAATATCCCTGAAGAAGTTCATAAAGGTAGAGTCAATATTTTTAAAAGATAATCCCAGAAAATCAAGTCACCTTCGGACCCATTTAACCAAATTAAGGCGCATTAACTACAAATACACCACTGTGACTTTTGTGCCCATAAACCCCCATATGAATCTAAGCCCAACGTACACGAGTCCACCATTTTTTAAAGACAGTTCTGTAACAAATATACCACTAATGATGTTTCCATTGTATGACAGCTTAAAAATCAACGATGCAGTTTAACACACTTAAAATATCGAATTAGAATGTATGATCAACAAACCTTCGTATTTTCTAAATCAGAACATGCCTTGGAGCGAATCATTCATTATTTGTCACGGAACACAAAGAGTTATCTTAACAAAAATTCATGAGAGACAATGATATATTGATATTGTCATGAATATATTGATTATTGTCAGTGAGTTTTGTGTTGAAAACATATGCTTTACCTCAGAAAGTGAAATGTAACATTATTTTCAGTAACACAAGTTGCCCCAAACCCATTTGTCATTTTATGTAATGTGGGAGTCTGTCTATTACTTAATCTGTTTATCATGTTTTATATCTTCTTGAAACATATTTTTATCACCAATAAATTAATGTTTTTTTTTTTTTTTATTTTTATATTATCATTAAATAATCATTATGTAAATGCAGTCCCTTGACCCAGTAGTTGTTCTGCACGACATTTGGACAAATAAAAGTTGAGTGCAATCAATATTGTATTTTCCATTGCTGTTCGTCATTGCCAGTCTTGTGGTTACCTGCTCCTCATTTTTTGTAAAATGGGGTTCTTCTGCGGTTACTTGATTGTTGGGTTATATCTTCAAAACTATTGAATCTACCTTTATGAACTTTTCAGGAATATTAGCTACCAGTCCCTCTTACCTTCAACAAAGAATAAGTAGTCACGTGCTTTTGTTCAACTTATGGCCCCTGCCAACATGTTTGCGTTTTTTTTGGGACACCCGGTATAACCGTTTCTAGGAAATCTACTCTATTTTTTCAGTACTTAAGAGGGTGTTCTAATCTGTCACATAGCTCGTCTAGTAGGCCTATATCAATGTGATGTAAGCCTGTAGTCTTCAAAACCTCAAACCAAATAAAAACCTCCTCCATTGGTTTGTAAAAGGTTAATTGTATTTTTCCCCCTTGATGAAATGAAATCGTTGCTTAAGTCGTTGCCTTATAGCTTACGTGCGTTTAAGTCTAACTAACCCCCGAGTACGACGTAGTTTTGTGCGTACCTTTTGTCGGACTTATTCCCAACTGCATTACGGGTCCCGTTTTGGGGAACGCGTGGAACACAATATTTGTGTACTAAGTCAACAACTAGTAATCGACGTAGACCTCAGTCGTAAATTTTTTTAGTTTTCATGTAGCGCTCCGTACGAGTTTCGGGAACGTAGTATGAACTTTAGAGTATGAAGTTACGCATTACTTAGTATCAAGTAGGCTACCACATTGTCGTAAGTACGTGTTGGGGAACGACCCCCAGGTCATGACGTCATTCCAGCTAATTATTCTTAAAAAAACTTGCTTGTGAATTAAGCATTCCCCTTACTATCATTTACAACATGTCACGAACAACAGACACAGTACCGGGGAACGGACCCCAGGTCATGACGGCATTCCAGCTATTATTATTAAAAAAACTTGCTTTTGAATTAAGCATTCCCCTTACTATCATTTACAACATGTCACTAACAACAGACACAGTACCTGATCAACTTAAAATTGCCAGAGTCATTCCTATTCATAAAAAAGATAGCAAAGATAAATTTACTAACTATAGGCCAATTTCTGTTCTACCTGGATTTTCTAAAATTTTAGAGCGTCTTGTTTTTAACAGATGCATTTCATTTATTGACAAACACAGCGTACTTTTTGAAAACCAATTTGGATATCGTCCCAAACACTCTACACAATTGCTGGCGTATTTTTGGACCTTTCCAAGGCATTTGACACTCTAAATCATGATGTCCTCTTAGCTAAATGCATCACTATGGCTTCAGAGGTATTGTCTTGGATTGGTTCAAAAATTACCTCACAAACAGAATGCAGTTTCTTGATTACAATAGTCACAAATCTTCAACTAAACATATTGACACTGGTATGCCACAAGGCTCTATTCTAGGACCCTTGGGTTTTATTATTTCTGTTAATGATATTCCAAATTCTGCTCATGAATTGTCTTTTATATTATATGCAGATGATACTAGTGCATTTACATCACATCATGATATTAACAAACTAATACAATAATGAATAATGGTATAAGTAAACTAAACACCTGGTTCAAGACAAATAAACTTTCACTCAATCTTAAAAAAAACTAACTATATGCTTTTTGGCACTCACAATAAAACAAAATTAAATAACTCTTTGAATATCTCCATCGATAACACCAAAATAAATCAAGTTAATGCTTTTAAATTTTTAGGAATCACTATCGACCAAAATCTAACGTGGAAAAATCACATTGATGAGTTAGGAAAGAAATGTTCAAGCAGTATTGGAATTTTATATAAAGTAAAGCACTTTCTACCTGAACCTGCACTTCTTAGTCTCTATAACACACTGTTTCTCTCACATATCACATATGGTATCACTGCATGGGCAAGTGCATGCAACACTGAAATGGAAAAACTGCACATTCTGCAAAAGCGTGCACTGAGAGCAGTGAGCAACAGTGATTACAGAAGTGCATCTAATCCTTTGTTTGTTAAATATAACCAACTAAAAATAATGGATTTGTGTAAACATGATATTGGAACATTCATGTACAAATACAGCAACAACCAGTTGCCCTCCACATTTGACAACATGTTTGTAACAAATGCTAAAAATCACACTTATTCTACAAGACATGCAACAGATTTTCAAATACTTGGATTTAGTGGTAAATCTATATCTTACATTGGGGTTAAACAATGGAAAAACATTCCATCAAATGTTAAAAACTCAAAAAATACTCATTCGTTTAAATTTAATTATAAAAAGTCACTCATTTCTAACTACAAATTAATAGAAACAGAGTCTGGGACTTGACAGGCCTTTATTCGGCTTACTTTCCAGTACTCTTCCACTTCATTATATTTCATGTATACAAAATATTATATATCATATTGTATGTAATATGTTTATACCGATGTATGATTGTGGATAAATAAATAAATATGTTATTCATATCCTTCTATATATCTTGCCAGCAATATTTGAGATTTTAGTTATGCAATAAGCGATAGTTAAGGAGGTATATGATTTTAAATGTAGTAGGTACTTTCAGAAAATCATGGCAACAACCACGTGTACAGTAACCGTCATCTATACATGCATAATTAGTAAATTAATAAGTAAATTCTTAAAATAAATTCTCACATATTACGTTGCTATTTTCCTACTTGACAATAGCCCAGAACGACGGTAAAGCTGAACTCAAACCCTGACCGTAACCGCTTTGAGATGCATGACCTCAAACAAGCATTAAAAGAAAAAAAGATGTTTATTACCTATCAGATACGCATGCTAAATTTGACAAGACTCCCCGTAGTCCTTTTTGAGTGAAATGAATAATGGTAGGGAAAGATTGTCTGTCTCTTTCCACATGGCCTTAGTACGTCAGAAATAAAATTGAAGGACGGAATAGGCTACTGATCTCGAAGTAAGGGCAGACACACTCGACACTATATCTCTGATATACCTCTGGCGACAGAGACAACTGTACCATGCCTGTGCTAAAGAAAATAGTAGTTCTAAGAGCTCAGGAGCGTGTAGAGTACAACAAGTATAATAATAGAAATATCATGGAGGTATATTTCAAACCTTAAGAGTTTATGTTATCCTAGTACTAATAAAAGAAGGGGACTAGTAAGAATTCAAACAATTTAAGTCTTAAGAAGAGAAGAAAATATTCAAGATGGTTTTCATTATTTTTAATTTATTGTACCAAGATATGTCGCGCTGATGAAACATGGTAAAACGTCTATGTGCTAAAACAACCAATGTTTTTATTAAACATTCCAAATACAGCTTGAGGAGATTTGTTCTAATATTGCACAACCCATGTTGACATAGAGAATCAACATAAGGGTTACACAGTATATAATAAATAACACGTGATAGATCTTACCATCATTGTTGCCACACTTTGCTGGATTTTGTGTAAAACATGCGCCGTTTTTTTTTCATTGATGGAATGAAAGCTTACGATCTTGAGCAGAAAACAATCTTTACCAACGGGCATCCGTATTGAAGGGCTAAGCTTTCCAATGCTATCATCAGAACAAACTATACAGTTGTACCTTCTATACACCCATGAAATTGTCTAATGTCTAATCAAAATTATAGACAAGAAGCGAGCGAACAAAGGAAGAGAACAACGATTAAATGACACTCAGTAATTAGTTTTCCGGTTTATTGGTCGGGATGCAAATTTTCCCTATTTTGTTCCCATTGGAATTGTTTGGTATTAATTTGGTGTATAAAGCTTCCATGAATGTCCTTTCTGTCCAAATAGTGTTCGTATCAGTCAATGTCATGCTGGTCGATCTATGCTCGGCGACCCTCGATTTTGTGTGTTACCAGTATGTCGGTTCTTTCTTCCTTATAGATCATTGGGCATACACCAAATAAGCAAACGAATAATAAATTCCGCAGTCCCCAATAGGAGGCTAGGGTAAAACCAAGTGTGAATTCATAATAAATGATTAAAATCAGATAACCGTCTGTTCCCGCAAATAAAACTGGCACATTTTCTTGAAAGTGAATAAAATCTCACCCCAATATCAGTGACCAATGTATATAGTAGGATCAAAATATGACATGTACCCACAGTAACCCAAAAAAAAATTGCAACAGGTTTCTTGACATTTTCTGGTAGTATAAAGTCAGTTTAATAATATATCAAAAGTTGCACAAAATCGAAAAGTACCAGAAAGCGTTCAAATTATGACATTAAACAAAAATGGCCGCCATCCGCCATTTTGAAAAAACATAAATCCTTATCTTTGGCCTAACTGAGCGAAAAAGGGCATAACAAAGATGTCATTTCTATAATTTAGCCATAAACAACCCCATTAAATGGTTTTATGAAGTTGAGATATCATGCTACCCTAAGGATCCAATAGGCCGCCATCCGCCATTTGAAAAGTACGAATTATTGTATCTCTGTGCAGGAGGGCCAAATGACAAACGAGATGTCATTTCCTACTATATCTAGCATAACAAATCCATTTAAATGAGTTTTTATTAAGTTGAGATATCCTCTTGGCCTCTCTAAAATCCAATATGGCTGCCATCTGCCATGTTTTTGAAACGTCTGAAATTTTATCTAGGACACAGATGGGCCCCAAACAATGGCAAAATAAGGTGTATTTTGATTATTGAGGCATAAGACATACGTTGGGTTAAAGTTTTGAGAGCATCTTGACATCTTCAAAATGACCACTGTCCACCATTTTGAAATAACGAAAACAAGTAAATCCTCCTATATATCATCAGACAGATCAATGAAATAGGGTATTTTCTATTAACTCCGAATTACAAAATTTATTTAGAATACAAAAATAAATTTTAGTGGGCTATTTGTAAAAAATTTGTAAGCCATGTTGATTTTTATCAGCTCTAAATCTATCTTCATTTCATATTATGGTGTTTACAGTATAAGGTGTTAATTCTTTCTCCTTCTTCGATTTCCCGATAGAGTGCAAACTCACAAAGGTGAGAATAAGACGCACTGCGTGATGCGCATGAGTCGGAGCAATTTGACGCATGTAACTTAAGTCCGGTGCAAATTATATACAAGGTGCAAGTAAAAACGGTATGGATGAAGAGGATCTACTTCAGGTAGCAATCCCTCAAGACGGCCTTGAAAGCGTCGAAGGACTGGATATTTGCTGGATCCACCGGTAAGCATTCCATCCATGATGGGACGTGGGAAGAAGAGTTGCTGTAGGCTGAAATTTGGTGTGTGTATCATGAATCTGATGAGTGACCTCTGGTTGTAGAAGATAGTGGAGTGAGGTGCTGCTTCCATGGGATGTCAACCAAGCCAAATATATTTGGAAATCATGTATAGGGACCTTAGCATGCGGCCGGGTCCTGGGTGTGTCCAGTTCGTGCGTGGATCATGGTGGAGACACTGCTGTCCTATCATAATTAATTTGTGACGAAGCGTGATGAACTCCTTTGGATTTGTTTTCCAGATTTTTGGTGTTCCGCTGAGTATGGACATCCCATGCTGATGAGGGCAGACTCACCGGTGGCTTAGTGACAGGTGGTTTTGGTAGGTGATTCTTGAACTTTCTGATGCAGTGGCTGATGTTGCGAGACAAGAAGGCCCTGGTGCGTTTGCTTTTTTGTGATGGAGTGGTAAAGGGAGTCCGAGAATCCAGAGGCACTCCTAGGTACTTAGCAGAATTCACAACCTCCAGAGTGTGGCCATGGATCTTCGTATGACGCAGAGATGGCTGCGTTTCGTTGGTACTTGAAGACTTGGCATTTCGTAGCATTAAAGCTCATGAGCCAGCTTGACTCCCATTTTTGTAGGGTGTCGATGTCTTCCTGGAGTCTTGTTGAATCATCAACAGAGATAGATCTTTCTGTAAATAACACTGTCGTCTGCAAACAGTCTAACAGTAAGAAGCAGCAACACAGTCAGGGAGGTCGTTGATAAAGATGACAAACGGCAGGGGCCCAATACACTGCCCTGGGGCACTCCAGAGAACAGGAGCCTCCGGAAACTCATTTGGCGTCCACGAGAACTGCTTGGGTGCGGTGGAAGAAAATCCCTTATCCCATTCAAGAATACTCCTCTGATGCCATGGTTCACTTTCTTCAAGAGATGTCGATGTGATACCTTGTCGAAGGCTTTCTCGTAGCTAAACGTAGCACAACGTCAACTGAGCTTTGTCATCCATACCTTAGTAAGGTCACAATTGTAAAGGATCAATTGGGTTTTTTTTTTTACCACACGATCTTTGTTTGCGGAACCCATGCTGCGCATCTGACAAGATCTTGGAATGGTCGAGATAGCGGATTAAAGCACAATGGATGATATGCTCACAGATTTACACAGGATTGAGTAAGGGAGATGGGCCGGTATTAGCGACTCGGAGCGGCTGCCCTTTCTTGAAGATTGGGACTCGTATGTGAACCTTTTCCAATGTTCAGGGAATCTTACCCTGGTTCCGAGCAGGTCGCTTGAAAACAAAAATTAGTAACAGCAGGGGAAATTGCTCAGCTGGTTCTTTCAACAGCTTCGCAGGGACACCCGTCAGGGCCAGACGCTGTGTAGGGCTTAAGGTTCTAAGAAGCTGAGGACTCCAGGTTGGTCAACTATTGCCATCCATGATGGGTGCTGTGTTCCAGGAGCTGGCGGAAGGGAGCATCATCAAAAGAAAGGCTGAGGTGAACTGCCGATTCAGGATGGTGGCTTAGTTTTTGGATCGGCATGAAGAAAGCCGTTGATCTTTCAGTGGAGCTACGCCCATCTGGTCAGTACGCTTGGATTTTATAAGAGCACCCAACTTCTTGCTACGCTCACCTGGGTCAATATGGACAATGTATAAATGTATCTGTTGTAAGCATTGCGACACTGCCTTTGTGCCTCTTTCTTAAGGCGTCTGAAGCGAAGCCAGTCTCTCTTTCTTGTTTTGTAATGCGAGCTTTGCGATATGCACGAGCTTTACGTCTGGTTGATAAGCTTGGTGTAGAATGTATAAACCATGGTTGGTTAAAGTAGTAGAGCTGAGTTTTGATGGTACACCACTCATCAATGCACAGAGTCCAACCCATGTTGGATAGCTTCAGCAAGTTCATCAACAGGAGTAGATGCAGTGTACTTTGCTTGTAAAATGCTGGACCAGTTAGCAACTCTCTCACGAATGGAATTGAGGTCAGCTTTGTTCCACAGCAGGATCTTACGCCTGAACGGTTGTCTCATGGTGGCGCGAACATTGACTTCATGCATACGATGTAATGGTCACTTGAAGTATAGTAGAAAGTGAGTTTCACATTATTCAACATCATCACAACATGTGGCAACAGATGGGAATCGACCACCTTATTACTATGAGTCTTTCAAGTGATCATCATTGAGATGGATCTTGGTCCATGTTTTCACATGTGCACAAGCTTGTGTGGTGCTTCCTTCTTTCTGCCGGTGCATTTCATTGTAAATGCATTGAAAAAACAATAATGCATCGGATCATTTCCGGTGGAAACTCAGGTGCAGGACTTTTCAGGGGGGGGATAATTTACCCTTACACCCAACCAGTAGTTGAATTTTGAAATCAGTCTTGCCACATCCATTGCATGAGCTTGTAAA
The DNA here is from genome assembly GCA_023653785.1 of Ophioderma brevispina. Lineage (NCBI taxonomy): Eukaryota > Metazoa > Echinodermata > Ophiuroidea > Amphilepidida > Ophiodermatidae > Ophioderma > Ophioderma brevispina. Next base: position 38,654 of record JAMKCH010050909.1, read on the forward strand.
TATGTTCTATGTAAATATGTACAGAAGGAGTTTGCAGCGGAGGTTTTTGGTGGAAATCTTAAGGTTTATAACACCGAAGAGGCAATTTGGAGCAACCTACCGTCTTTCAC